>LJPK01002051.1:0-72585 GCA_001430945.1 Amauroascus niger
TTAGCCATATTCTCAACAAACACTGGCTGGGGGGGTAATTCTTGTTTAGCTAGGTCTAGCATCCATTCAACTAGCAGATTCTCTTCAGCTTCAGTCAATTTGATTGAATTTGCACATAAATTCACCCATGCAGATTGGCTGCTCAGTTGATAATCTAGAGTTGTACATGACACATTGAAAAGACATGCAGCTTCACAAATTGAGGTAATTTCTTGCTTTTTAATAGCAGACATTGCGAGTTCAAGTCTTCCCTCTATCTCTATAGAGTCTCTTGCTTTTTTATTGTGAATTGGTGGCATAATCACGCGTTCAAGTGGTTGAGTAGTTAAATGAGAAGGATTTTGAATTTGGTGGCCCGCTCGCTTGGGTGGCCCGCTCGCTTGTGGATTACGTTAGCCCGCTGAGCTTAGCAAATCAAACCTAGCTTACAACCGCTCACAGAAACTACTTCATCACACATTTTAGATTGAGCAGCAACTGGCGGCTGAAGTTTTAACTACCAAATGCAGATGGCCTTGAGAGATCAAACCAGCATTATTGACCTATCAAATGGCTAACTACCCCATCGCCAGCGCGATTCGTGTTACACTAGGTAGTGGAATTACCTAGCCGCCCGGGCATTTTTCCATCCGAAGCGCCAAGCTAAGGTTGCGGAAAAGGGACGGCGGCTGATAATT
Source organism: Amauroascus niger (assembly GCA_001430945.1). Lineage (NCBI taxonomy): Eukaryota > Fungi > Ascomycota > Eurotiomycetes > Onygenales > Onygenaceae > Amauroascus > Amauroascus niger. The sequence continues at coordinate 678 of LJPK01002051.1, forward strand.
GTTATTCCGGCGATGCCGACGCCCGCGACCCCTCGCCGCGCTTGTCATTGTTCTCGGAAGGGACTCGGTTTACCAAGGTAATCAACGACTCGCAATTGTTGTGAATACCTTTCAAACGACTGCCCAAACAACTAGTTAACTATGGCAAACATGATGCGCGCCGTTGGTATGATCATTCAAAAACAATTTCTCAGACTAACAAAAAAAGGGGTAATTGTGGTACTTCGCTGACGAGACTCATTCTCTCTAGATATCAACGGCAGTCATGGCCCTGCTTCAGCCCTGTTTATCAATCCCTCTGTGCCCAAGCCAAAACCATCTGCCACCGAGTGCCTCGTTCGTGTGAAAGCCTTCGGTCTGAACAGAGCCGATACCATCCAACGCGAAGGCTATTATCCTCCTCTACCCGGAGTTACCTCTATATTGGGCTTAGAAATCAGCGGCATTATAGAGGAAGTTGGGGACGCGGTAGGGAAGCGAGACGGTACGCCCTCATGGGAAGTGGGGGACGAGGTCTTTGGCCTGCTGTACGGCGGTGGATACGCAGAGTATGTGGTCATTGATCAAGGAATGTTGATCAAAAAGCCCAGGGATTGGACCTGGGAATACGCTGCGGGATTGTGTGAAATTTGGTTTACGGCGCTTCAAGCGCTGTATCTCGTCGGCGGCTGCGATTCCAAGAATATGCGCTCCATTCTCTGGCACGCGGGTGCTTCGTCTGTCTCCATTGCTGGTATTCAGCTCTCTAGGCATGCTGTCCCACCCGCAAACACCCAGTCAGCACCAAAGATCTTTGCTACGTCCCGTACAGATGCCAAATGCTCTTTTTGCATCGAACGGTTACAATGCGCCGGTGCAGTGAACACCAACAGCCGTGACTGGGTTGAAAAGATGAAGAACCTGAACGATGGCAATGGTATCGATTTGGTAATCGACTTTGTGGGTGCATCATACTTTCAAGCGAATCTTGACCTATTGGCCCAAGACGGTCGAATGGTCATATTAGGACTCATGGGCGGTGCTATCCTCCCGGAGAACGTCAATATCGGCACACTCTTAAGGAAGAGAGCGAGGGTGGAGGGAAGCACCCTTCGTTCAAGGGACTTGGAGTACCAAACCCGATTGAGGGATCTCTTTGTGGAGAAGGCCATGCCCGGTCTTTTGGACGGAACGTATGAGCACCATACGGAGAAAGTGTTTGATTGGAAAGACGTAAGGCTTGCGCATGAGATGATGGAGAGGAATGAAACAAAAGGAAAATTGGTTTGTGTTATTGATTCAACCTAATTTACGTAGCGAAGCAAAGCAATATAACGAGCAAAATCGTCAGGATTTTTCAAAGCCTGAAAGAGATTTGGTTTCTCATTCGCTGAAACTGATATAATATCTATTATCTTGCTCCTGCTTCTGTATATAGATCCATGCTATGCCTGCTTTTCACATTCAGCTTCCTAGCCCCTGACTTGATCAGCCATGACTACTCATGCTGATTCAAATGATCCTCCAGGTTGGGCATGGGTGCACTGGATCTTGCGTTAAATGTTGCAAAATCAGTCTATTGATCCGCTTTGTGATGTTCATTCAGCTCACTGTTAAATGTTGAGATGCCACGACATTGTACTTCTGCTCCATCGGCGAGTCTGCCCTTCGCTCCGCAATGACTTTGGGTGGACTGTTCACAGATCAGTATTATTTTCAGCTCCGAAAACAATGCTCGAAGCCCATGTAAGGAACCCACCATGACTGTATGCTCAAAGGATCAGTTGCTTTTCCTTCCCCTTTTTGAGTCGAAATCCCCACGATAGAAATCGGTTGCCTTGCCAAACATATTCTCTATACAAAATTAAGGTAATTTTTCATCTATCTCATTCACAGATGCCATAATACCACTTTTCTCATCGCTCCTCGCTCTTCCAGGCCTCTCTTCGGCCTCCTCTTCTCTTCTCCGCTGCTCCTTCAACTCCTTCAAATACTGACAGAACTTACTATTCGCCCGAATTTTCGTTCCATACCGTATGAACGCGAAAGGAATCGCCGACATCACAAGACTGCAAAATGCCAGCAGGCTGCAGGACCAGTTGGCACCTAGCTTGGTGAACATGGGAACCGCCGCGACAGGGAGCGCAGCGCCAAAGATGCTTCGGGTACAGCTTGCCGCGGACTGTGCGCTGGCAGAGAAAGTCTCATATGCATCAGATATGTAGTTTAAAATCGCCATAAAGATTAGGAGGAATCCCATCCCAAATGGTATGCCAGAGAGGGCTGGCACGATCCAGTGGATCTCCGGCTTTGCTGTCCAGCCGAGCCAGAATAGGGCAATGACGTATAATGGTCCGCCGAGGCAGGCTAGTGGGAGACGTCTGTATTCTTCAATCGCGGACCAGCTCGCTCCTCGGGCCTTTGCCTTGTAGAGCACGCTGTCCCACCAGAGGAAGATGCCCATGGAGATAAGCGCACCTGCACCAACTAAGGGTATGTTAGATTCTAACCAAGGATATTCATAGGCGAACGACTCACTAATTAAGTATGTCAATCCGGCCCTTCCGGGAGACATCTTATAAATTCCTTTACGGATATAATATCAGCAAACCGATGTCTGGCAGTAGATTTGAACACAGGGAGAGAATATACCTTGGAATATGACAGGATATGCCTGAAAAAAGAGGAAGAAAATAGCATACACCATCGCAAGATACATACAACTGAAGAGGACAATGGATTCGTGGATTATCATTCGTATCGGGCGTGCCAAAGTTACCCTTAACGTGGCTTTCAAGTCCCGTCTTTCAAGATCGAACGGTGCAACGATGTTGTTATTCCCAGTTTCTTGACGCAGCTTCTTTGCCCTTCTCTGAAGCAATATTGGGGCGTATGTCTCAGGCACGAATACGATGAAAGGAAGAGTGAGTCCGGCGAATATAAGGCCTACCCAGAATGCCCATCTCCAACTGACCGCGGCGACATATCCGCTGATAAACGGTGCAGCCACGGGCCCGATGGTTGTAGCCTAAATCCTCGTCAATTGGGGATTTTTTCTTGAACTCGTGTGGAACAGGCCGACTCACAACCATGTAGTACGCCATCACCCGCCCACGCTCTCTGGGATCATCATATATATCAGCATACAGGCCGCCGACCACGGCAACCGGGGCCGACGCCACCACTCCGACAAGGAGCCGCAACACCAGGAGAGAGGCCCAATTCTGGCACAGAGCACATGCAAGGGTAAACACTATGAAGCCAACGAAGCCGGTGACTATTATCGGCTTTCTTCCGTATGCTTCAGAGAGTGAGCCACAGAAAATCGGACCAACCACGTAACCAATTAAGAACATAGATATGGGTAGGGCCAGCTGTGCGCTGCTTTCCACTCCGAAATCGCGGGCGATATACCGCACTGCACCGCTGGGAAGAGCGCTACCCACGGTGCTGTTGAGCACTCCCAAAACCCCTGACACCAGAATGAATAGTTTTTTTCTCTAACATAGACGTATGCTCTTAGCAAACTTGCACCCCAAAAGAAAGAGAAAAAAAAAAGTGTGAAGGAATCCGCTAGTTATATATTACCGCTGACCAGTTGACAGGATTCTCAGGGTCCTGGGAGCCGAACGAAACCACCATCTTTGAAGCCACCCGCCGGAACCGATAACCACCGGATTCTCCGCCGTCTTCGGGAGAGCAGACTTTTTCGTTCCCGCCAACTGAGGTTTCCACTGAGCTCTGCGAATGCATGGTTTCTAATTCTTTCGACAGTTCTACCTTAGCCCCCCAATGCACTTCTCACCCATCAAGAGTGGGGCATATCTTCCGAGCAACTGACCTGTAGTCTCACCCATCTTCTTCTCTTCTTTCCCGTCTCCATCAGCAGCTCTGGTTTCAATGTCTGACATCGCACAATGCAATGGTACAAAGATCACTGCGGTATCCCAAGAACAGTTGGATCAACAGCCGGATATGAAGACGTCACAAGCATCACTGTTGAATCCCTCCATCCGTGGTAACTCCCGCGTATTTATCATTTTTTCAAAACAATAAGGAGTAGTTAAACTACTCCGTCAAGAAAAGTGATAGGAAAAAAAGAAAGAAAAAAAGAAAAGCAAGCTCCATATTTTATTCTGCTGTTACATCCAACTTTAGTTACCTAGTTAGCTAACTTACCCCACAGCGAGACGGAGTCTAGAGAGCATCACATTCCCCTCATCCATGACTTTCTTCAATCCCCCCCCCCAAAGGCAGGATGGGCAACCCAGCTCGTCTGTTAGCTAGCTAGCGCTAGTTAACTACGATCCAACATACCTTCCAAGGGTAAAAAAAAAGTGCTGCTCCCGTAGGGTTAACCGCAATATTCAACCCCGGTTTCTGAAGGGCGTGGAGACTGCTAACTAGTTAACTAATCTGCCGCTTGATGGGGGGCTTGAGGCTTGAGCAGGTGTTTTTTTTAAAAAAAAAAAAACATAAAACGTGTGATCGGATAACACGGCTTCATCCACCGGGACGTCGGGATAGGTGCCGACGAGAACGCGGTTCCGAACAAGTCCCTTTGGCTCGTCTATTTGGACCAACACCATTATTGGAGACAAAAGCAGGAGGAGGAACGCCATGGATGGAATGTTGGAGAAGTGAATGTCTCGTGGATTCTCAGTAGTTACCTATATTTTATCCTTTGACGATGCCACGAGTTGAAAAAGGGTTTTTTTATACAGAACACAAGGAATTTGTCCGACATCTTCTTGGGTTTCGGGCCAGAAAGTGAACAGTGCATTTGGTTCTTTAGCCGCCTTGCAGTTTGGCGGAAACGCGTTTCCCTCAGGTTTTGAAAATGCGTTGAACAAGTCCTCTTGCAAGTTAGTTAACTACGGAGTACCTTGATCGGAAAACGAAAACGCCTTCGAATTGCGATCCCGCCTAGTTGGAAGCCTGAGATTGCCTCCTTAGCGAATCAACTAACTAGTTATGTATCTACAAGTGCAAAAAACTGGCTTCACGTCTTGTCGGTGCGCGCCTCCGATTTGTTTCCTGTATGACATGCAGCTACATAATCAATGCTTCAACACACAGTGCTTTTTCGAGTGCTAAGCGGGAAATCGAGAGATGCATGTTCCATCTTCACGCTGGCTCGTTTACTAGTTAACCCTTGAATTGATGATGCGCATCCCAGACCGGGAATTTCTCCCTTCCCTCGGCCTGGGAGTTAACCCAAACGCTGACCTTCATTGGCAACACCCCAAACCTGCCATAGCCTAGACGGTTGATCTTCACAGTCCCTCCGTATCCACCATAAATCTCCGTCCACTTTTCTCCCGCATGTCTTTTACCGACGTACATGAATTTGCGGGATTGACTCTTGCTGCTCATGATACAAGCAAGCCCTGATGCGTGATCTACGTCCCCGTATCTCACAAAACCTAAGTGTCAAATTACTCACTTGTTAGATATTAGATGGCCTTGAAGTAGGATAGGGAGCCAGAGAGAAATTATCCAACCAATGCAGTATTTTTTAAAAAGGTAGTCACGTTGCGGTCCATACGCATAAAGGCTACGTGCTAGTGCAAGAGATGCCAGATTGGGAACCGGCGGTTCCGCCGAGTTTGAGATGCCCGCATTGACACCACAAAGGTCGCCATAGAAGAGACACGGAACGCCCTCCATATGCAAGAGAATCAATGCATAAGCAAGTGGTTTAAACCAGTCTCGTACCGGAAGCTATCGAGTTGAAAACGGCAACAATAGTTAGCATGGTTATGTTTATGATTGCTAGAAAGGGCACAAACGAAGGAGGAATATTCTTACTTCCAACGACTGCCCTGTTTGCTAGAAGAGAGCTTAACTACTATACCGTGTTTCAAGATTTTTATCCAAGACCTACCGTGTCATGATTCGCAACGAAAGTCTGCAGAAAGGTCAACTTCCGGAATGGGAGGCATTTGTCCGCTTTGCACTTACTACTGCATACCCAGGTCGTCTTTTCAGCAAAGTGTCGTTGAGTATTGTCCGGAGGTCCGCATTCTGCTGGCATGAGATTTCAGAGATATTGTGGGCCAGCGGCACATCAAACAGGGATAACGAGTTTTCCATCCGTCCCAAGTAGTTTATGAGCTCATTCACATCGTTTCTCCAATATTCCGCGACAAAAAACCAGTCTTCTTCGACTCGAGCTTTTATGTGACGAATAAACTCGAGAAGAAAGGAGGGTGAACAATGTTTCACCGCATCAAGTCTCAGCCCGCCGATAGGAATCTGAGCACGAAGCCACTCGATCCAGTTCTTGACATCATTTCTGACCTCGTCATTAGAATAGTCAATATTTGCAAACATGAGATAATCGTAATTCCCGCGCTCTTTGCTGACATCTGGGTCCCAGTCCTTTTTGCCGTCATCCAGAATCTTGTAAATGGCATTGGTGCCCGTTTGAAGGTCGTGATCAATGCCGTTAAAATGGTGCCAGTGGTATTTCGTTGAGCTATACATATTACCGCGCCCCGGAAACTCGAATCCAAGCCAAGCCTCGATTTCCGTAGGTTCATCGTCGCGGGCCCAAGTTCGATCTGTAACGGATTTGACAGTTAAAAACAGGATTGGAAACTTTCAAATCGGGCAGAATCGGTAGAAAAGAAACAAAAGGAGCTACCGTCTGAAAGTACTCTAATTGCCTGGCATTTTTCCTTCCTGTCAGCGCCCGCTTTGTGGTTCAGCACTGCGTCCCACAGAATCTTTATCTCCATTTCGTGAGCTTTCTCCACAAGGCTCTGCAGCTCGTGTTTTGGCCCCCACTTTGTAGCCACGGAACCTTTCTGGTCGAATTCACCAATGTCATAAAGGTCATAAATGTCATAGCCGTTGCGATCTGGCTCCGCGCCTTTGCAACCGGGAGGAATCCAGATGCTGGTTACGCCGATATTCTTCAGCCAAGCAAGAGATCCAGTCAAGCGCTTCCAGTGTTGATGGTCAGCTGGAACATTCCACTCAAAGGCTTGGAACATCAGTTGGTTCTGTTTTGGTTTGGCCATGGCTGTCTTGGGAAAACAGAATAGACAACAGCCCAGCAAGCAGTCCATACAGCCCAGAGAATGAAACAGCTGTTTTGCCTAAGAGTCCGCCTTCATTCCCAGTATCGGATTTACAGCGACAGTCCGGGAAGGAGCAGTGGGAGTTGAACAGTACCTCGGGAGCTAGAAGGGAGAAGGCATGCATAGCTCTGCCACGATAAGTAGAACTAGCCGTACAATGGAAAGTGCATTTCTTCCATCCCATAGTTGTATCAATGAGGGAAAGGTGGCTTTTTGATACGATGGACGTTGGCCGAATGCACGTCAGCAAGTGCATGTATAAACTAGAGGAGAATGGGGTTGCAATGACGAAATTTGCCTGCCCCCTTTGGGGTCTCGTCTGCTCCATTTCTGACAGCAAGGTTGACCAAAGTTTAGATGTCAGTATCCTTTCACAATCATCCTTTCTTGTTGCCATTGACGATGATAAATCTTCCAACCCAACAATCGATGCAAACACCCATAGTGAGTCGTCGGAATAAAGCTAACGCGTGGCCCGTGGTTAGGTAGGTAGTTAATAAGCCGCTGGGACGGATAAACTAGTTAAGCCGCGTCCAATGAAGATTCAGCAACTTCCCTTCCACCCTTCCCTCCCTCACCCCCCCAAGTCCTTTCTGGTGGATGGAAAGTCTGAGAGCTCTGACCGAAACCCAACCCCCATTCCACAGCTCTCGATGACTCCCGTCCGTGTCTGCTGCCCTGGAAGATTGATGTTAGACTTGCGTCATCCCGGCGGACTTTGTCACAATTGACATTGTGCGACGCCCGTGTCTTTTGCCCGCTGCCATTGACTCTCAACTTGGCTTCCCCCCGACGCCGACTACTGATCTCCCCAGGTCCAAGTTAACTACCGCCTTCTAAAAAGGAATGCAGTTCCTTTCAACCTCTTTGCACCCTTTCACTCACCCGGAATCCGATTTTACCAAGTCCATGGAGCGGTTGTTGTGATCATCTGCGCTGGGACCTGTGTGCAATGGCTTCGGCGGGCAAACCGAATCTTGAGGACGTCAGACGGAGCACTAGTTCTCCAAAGCTGAAAGGACGCGGTAGGCGCACGCAACTCAACCCGTTGCAGCCAGAATAACGGGCCACTTCTTCCTCGATACAAGATGGCTAATTCACTTTCGTACCGTGTAGATCATGCAAAAGATACGCTGTGTCGTAATGTGACTATCTACGGCCGGTGTCGTTATGAGGACAAAGGTTCTGAAGAACTGCATTGCGTTGTTTACGCGTTTTGGACGCTGAGCTGATATTTATGCATTCCAAGGCTGCGCCTTCAATCATGATCCGCAAAAGATGAATGCGGCCCAGATTACAGAAACGTGAGCTACTCCGGGTTCCTTGAAAGCCGAAAAATACTAACGAAGTGATTCCCTGTCCGTCACAGCGGGAGTAGTAGCAAAAAGCGCCTCAATGTTGATTCACCTAGTTTCACACCGTCGGCCGCCACCCCGCTAAACGGGTCCTCTAGCCTTAAGAAGTCTGCTACGATCTCTCCAAAAGCCGCCAATGCAGCGCCGTTTCTTCCCAAGAGTGTACTTTCGCGTATATTACCCGTTCGTCTCGAAATAAATTGCTAGATGTTAATGAAGCTCTTTAGGATCAAATGCTGCTACGCCCCAAAGTCAGCCCGAGACTTCTGCACCCGAGTGGTCGATCGGTGAAATTCAAGACTTTATTCCTCAAGGGTTTGACGTTTCACATCCGGTGAGTCTTCTCTTTCTAAATGTTGGGACTTGAGATATGAGTCATATTTTCATTTTTGATCGCGACTGCTGCACGCTATCCTTTCACGTAGCTGTTGTCGACTTACCAAAACAACCCTCTCTGACTGTAACTGGTGCAGGAAACGGTACACGGTCACGGCAATGGAGTTCTTTCCACGCCTGCTTACGACCCTTTCGTCACACCCTCCACGCCACTAGGCGCCACTGGTGCTGTCGGTCATCAAGTACAACCCAACCCATACTCCCACGATCCATCAGCGATTGGCGGGGCGGCTTTTTTTGGAACCCAAAATGCGTTTCAACAACCGGTATAAACTGGCATTTCCATTGTCTCTTTATATACTGATGATGTGTTTAGGTTCAATACCATTTATATGCGCCTATTGGCCCCCACAATCAGAACATTTTGGGCTACCAAAGGAATGTCCATGACTTATTTCTTCCCAATTCCTTTCGAGAGGAATTACAAAAAAAAGCTGCAGCTACGCTTCAAACATTACCTAGTGAGCTCCTATCTATCATTGACTTCTTATAGGGTTTTCGTTTGATTAACTATCCCCAAGACTCGCAGCTCCCGACTCAGATAGATTACTTCCATTCTCTCGTGCCACTCGATCTCTCCCATCAGAAGAACGCCGCAATCTTCGGTTACCCTAGCTGGGTTTATAAGGCCCAATCCAGCAAGGATGGAAACTTTTATGCTCTCAGGCGCTTAGAAGGTATGTAACTTTCTATTCGTATGGCAAATGCATGATCTAACCTCTTCCGACAGGTTTCCGCTTGACAAATGAAAAAGCAATTCGATCAGTGCAAAACTGGAAACGAGTGAGCTGTGGTAGCGTGGTCACCGTACACGACGCCTTCACCAATCGAAGCTTCCAAGATAGCTCTTTGATCTTCGTCACGGACTACCACCCATTATCTAAGACACTAGCTGAGCAGCATTTATCCGATGGACAAGGGCGCTACCAAGGGCGCCATAGTTCTGGGCACATTCCGGAGCAAGTTCTTTGGAGTTACGTGACCCAAATTGCGAATGCCTTGAAAGCGATCCATAGCGCTGGTCTTGCTGCCCGCATCATCGAACCAAGTAAGGTTCTGCTTACCGGCAAGAATCGGATTAGACTAAACGCCTGTGGGATCCTGGACGTTGTGCAATTCGATTCCCAACGACCCATCGCTGACCTGCAACATCAGGACCTCGTCAGCTTTGGACAACTGATTTTAACACTCGGTGCCAATTCACCTTCGGTAATGCACAATTCAACGAAAGCAATGGAGCATTTCAACCGCGTATATAGTTCCGCACTCAACAATTCCGTGTACTGGCTGCTCAATGCTTTGCAAAAAGATCAAGAACGAACCATCGATGTTTTCATCTCCGGTATCTCTTCTCAGCTTATCTCTACGTTTGACTCCTCCCTTCATCTTGACGATCAACTTATTTCCGACCTCAATCGCGAGTTGGAGAACGCTCGTCTTGTCCGCCTCCTCACCAAACTTAACTTCATCAATGAAAGACCAGAATATGAACACGACCGCCAATGGTCAGAAAATGGGGAACGTTATTTCCTAAAGTTATTTCGCGATTACGTATTTCACCAGGTAGATGCGCAAAATGCGCCAGTCGTGGATTTGGGCCACGTGTTGACCTGTTTGAATAAATTGGATGCCGGAACCGATGAGAAGGTTACTTTGATTAGCCGCGATGAGCAATCGTGCTTCATTGTATCTTACAAGGAGCTAAAGAAAGCTGTGGAAACGTCGTTCCAGGCGCTCCTTAAACCGGCACGGAGGATCTAATCATGGGAATGTCTAAACTATTCTCTGTAGGATCCAGCCATCCCCTTTTGAGTCATTCGCAACTGTACGAATTGGGCAACGCACCTGATGAGTTGCCAAGCGTGCTAGGTGCTCAGCTATCAAGCACCTACCCAGGGCATTTTCGCTCTATGCATGTTGAGAATCATTTCCTATATTATACGATGCAAGATAGGGGAATTTGAGGAGATGAAGAGCTTTGCCTCGCTTATTTCAGGAAACATGAAAATCTTGGACAATCATTATACTTTGAGTTCGGGGAGAATTTGTTGTATGTCGGAAAAAAAAAATTGAGAAAATATCACACAAATTTTATCATGTTGAACGGGTGTTCCCACTCCCTACCAGAACTGACATTATCATTTATTTGAAATTGTCTTGCAATAACCACTAGATGTCGCATTGTGCCTATGTTGGTATAGTTATATATGTGCACCAAGGGAACCAAAAACCCAGAATAAGTGATCCCCCTATTAGCCGGTGACCTGGAACGTTCATTGCATAGGCCCAACTAATGTTCGAGACTTGGAAGGGCTTCGTCGAGTGTTCGCAAACATAGCTCGAGCCTCGCGCATTCTTGTTGCATCGTTCAAACCCACCCCCGACTGATTTCTAGAGCGCCGTCCGGACTAACACTCATTGCAAGCCGGCCCGACAAGACCAAGCTCTCTCTAAAAAAGAGAATAAACATGGGCACTAAATGCACGAAATACTTTCTCTCCCGAGAGAACAGACCCACCTAAAAGCCCCAAACAGGCATAATTCCCCGAAATGAACAAGAGAGACGGAACAACGCAGAATCATATAAAAAAATCTGGGCTTCTCATGTCTTTCGGGCAAGGTCTCAGCTGCTGAATATCCTCATACAATGGTCGAATGGAGTTGTACTCGTTCCTGCGGCATTTGTTAACAATCTCCTGGAACATGATACCATCCGTATCCGCAGTCGTGTTCAGGTTGCGTTCTGAATTCGACAAAGGCCAGTACCCTGTGACCATCCACGTCAGTTTCAAGTTGGGTATATATGCATAGCAACTAAGAATCAAGAAAAATAGTTGCTCCACCCAATGTTTAGTATTCTTTTGCTCTCTTCTCAAAGCCTTCTTGGGAAGCCACGACATGAAGGTATGCTTTGGCCTGATTCACCGGACGACTGATTCCCCCGCCTGAGGCTTTCAACTGGGGCTAGGCTGTTAAGGCACAGCCGTCTTGGAGCGTGTCGCATGTATGAATCGATTTGAACTCCACGGCAACATGGTATATCTAGTTTCAATCCGATCGCTATCGTAAACCTTCAATAATGGCTCTGAAAACCAGAATCGAGAAGCTTCAAAGGCTTTTCAAAAACACATGGCGAGAGCCGACGTGGTAGAGGAGGTTTTGCAGCAAGAAAGAAAAGCAAAATTGACGACTAATTTGTAAGAGTTCATCCGACATTTGTCGCATTAGTTACACTTCCGCAACCATTGAAACCTGGGAATTTCAATTGTCGCCTCCAGCTGGACAAACGAGCTATATCACAATTTCCCCAAAATGGAGCAACTCTCCCAGCAATCCAAACCGGTGATCAGCAATAGTGGAAATGACCTTGTATTCACTACTACACGCAATTTGCTGCTAAGGACCATGTAAGCATGATTTTAGAGTTGTGCCGTCAAGCCCAAATGGAATTCAGGCTTCGCGACGGAGTGTTTCTTGGTGCTTGATAGTGTCGCTCTCGCGTTCTTTCAAATCAATCAGTTTATCTTTCCCGACCGAAAGAACTTCATCCTCACTGATATTTGCTCTCCATTTAATGTAACTACTGCTGGAGAGCAAGTTTTCACTGACTTCCTGATATCAAAAACAGGCAAGAAGTCTTGGCGTTGTCACGGAACTCATGGGAAGCTAGTTAATCCCATTTTGCTGATTGATTGTTTGTTGCTATAATATAACCAGGAAGGGTCAGCTGAGAATCCAGATGGCTCAAGAATCTGACAATCATCGACTCCTTTTCGAGAAACAAAAGAAGGTCCAAGAGGAAATTGAACAACGCCTGCGTGCCGCGCAGCAAGACCTACAGTCTACGCTACAAGACCTACACTCTGCGCAGCAAGACCTACACTTTGCGCAACAAAGACTCCACGACGAGAGAGAACAGAGACGAACGACAACCATCTTTGAGTTCCTTGATGGCTGTCACACCCATTTGTTCCGCGGACTCACCGTTCGTAATGCTGAGGAATCGACAAAGGGTGACTTGTCGAATCCGGATGGCAAACTTCGCCCTGAGAGAATTCGACAGTGGCTCGACTTTGCCCCAGAACAAGGGCGCATCTGGAAAGACCTCATTGGAACAGATTTTGCTCTGGAGCGCCATTTCAAATCACTACATTGGCTGGCGGAATCTGGAGCGGAGTTACGGACCGAGAAGGCGGGGTCTGAATTGGATCTTCAACTGTTTCAGGATGAGACTCTCACCCGCCTGGTTCGTTCGGTGGTCATGAAACTGCACTCAAATGTACAGATACGCCAACACTTCCGCCTCTTGGGCAGCATCATCTTCGAGAACCACGGAAACACGTTGAGTGAAGAGCCTACCGAAACCAGGTCACCCGAGAGGCTGTCATGTCCCACAAAGCTTCAAAAGCCGAGCTGATGCCACACCCATTACAACACCGCGGTCATCCCGCCCCCTGGCGGATGAGTTCTGTGTATATAACAAGGGTGCTGGTGAAAACGTGCCCGCATATATTGTGGAGCTCAAAGCACCGCATACGCTGTCGCTGTCGATGATCGAATCCATGCCGCATGACATAGACCTTGAAGATGTGCTCCTGCATACGCCCGATGAGCCCGAAGAGATTGCGTGTCGCCGTGAGATAGCCGCCGCGATCACCCAGGCATTCTCCTACATGATCAAATCCGGAGTGGGGTACGGGTATGTGTACACAGGAGAGGCATTCATCTTTCTTCATGTTGGCAAGGACCCTACAACTGTCTTTTACTACGTCTCCACTCCGGGTAAGGATGTCGGGGAGACCACGGGTTATGCCGGCCAAACGGATTCTCCCAACAAGCTGCATTTGACGGCCGTTGGCCAGGTGCTCGCCTTCACCCTCAAAGCGATGCAGGTTGAGCCTTATAGTCAGACTTGGCGAACAGAGGCGGAAGCCCAGCTGAAGCCGTGGAGGCTCATATACCAGGATGATGCCATCATTTCTTCGCCACAGACGGTGACAACGCAGGAATACACACCGGAACATCAAAACCGAGTGGAATACGCCAGAAGCTCACCCATTGTGACAAGACCTAAAAAACCTCTACTTCTACAATCGGCATCGTGCAATCCATCGCAGCCGTCGTCGCGAAGTCCCGTGGATAGCAGCGATGAAGACCCCACGGACCTGATGGACTCACCGAGCAGGGCACCGCGCCCCTCAGCAAATGTCATGGTTGTGATCCCATCTCGCTCTGGCGACCGGTCGTCGTCCCAGAAATCCGTCGACAATCAGGGTAGGTCGCGGCCGTACTGTACCCACAAATGTCTTCTCGCATTATCCAAAGGGGGGCAAATCGACGAGAAATGTCCCAACGTCGCCGACCATGGAACCGGTCAGCATCAGATCAACCAATCTAGTTTCTCAATTCTCCTACACGAACAGCTCCTGAACAAGGCTAAGCGCACGTATGATCCTCACGAGTCTGATGGGTGCGAGTCGCTTCATGTCCATGGCTCCCGCGGGGCGCTGTTTGAAGTTGTGCTCATGCCGTATGGATACAAACTGGTGGGTAAGGGATTTCCGCCCGAATTCTCGACCTATTTACTGCATGAGGAAGCTGTCTATGGGCGTCTTCGCCCCATCCAGGGTCGTCACATTCCTGTGTGTCTCGGGATCCTGGATCTTTCCACACGACCTCTCTTCTATGGTGGAATCGCTAGGATTCCTCGCCTTCTACTTCTCAGCCATGCTGGAATTCCCCTTGCGCGCTCCGAAGTTGACAGCAGGATCATCCATGATACAGCGACATCGTCACTGCAGGCAATCCATCAGCTCGGGGTGTATCATGGCGATGCATTCGCCCACAATATGTTTTGGAGTACGGAGAACCAGAGCGTGATGTTTATTGACTTTGAGCGAGCTCAGATTCGGAATTTTAAGGCCAGTGTCCCGGTCATGCCGCTGAATCGAAAGCGCAAGAGGCTAGATTCAAAGCAGGCCACCAACGCTCAGTTCAAGTTGGAAATGCTAACAATGGTAAGGAACCTCTGAATGGTTGGGATGAGGTTTTTTATCCTAGATATTTGCAAATTTGCGCCTAAGAAGGCGATGTGGTTTGGCTGGAAGGCGTGGAATAAATCAATAGGCCAAGTGAACCAATCCCCCTACCTTTTTATTCAGGGATGTTTGTTTTGATGGGTATTGTAATTTCTAGAGAAGAACATCATAATTCGAATCGGTTCAATAGTTACATCTCTAGTTACTAAGTCAAACACCATCTTGTAAAATCGGCCCATATGGAACCCAGAATTGAAGGTGAATTCGGCAGGAACAAACTCCAGTCCATTTCCATATAGACTCAGATCCAGAGCAACGGGTGTCGGACCTTTCTAGATTTGCTACATGATTATTAAAGAGTGCTCGCGCCGTTTTGGTGGAGGTCAATGGTGCCTAGTTAGTTACGCCTGAAGACATAAATGATAGGGGTAGAAATGGATTGCAGTTTTAGAACGGTCCCATCAAGTCCGATAGCATGTTCTCCGTCCACAATTCCTCCCGATAGCCCTCGAACACCTGGTCCACGACATCAGCGAGCCACCGGATCAGACTCCGGACAGTATAATGCATCTTGGAGTATTCCCAATACTCCGGAAACCAGCCTGCGTTTTCCCAGTCCACGATTCCCGTGATTCTGCCGTTTTCAGCCAGAATGTTCCGTGGATTCAGGTCGCCATGCGTGAAGAAAATATCATGCTGGATATCATGGGAAACAGTGGCTTTTTTTCGAGCCTGTTCGTGCAACGGGTCAGTAAGACATTTATTGAACTCTGCTTCGGTCTTGAAGCGTAGTTGCTCCCGCTGGCTGTCGGGGATTCGATAATCGAGGATCCCACCTCCCGTGGTATTGCAGATCTGAAAGCCCGACCCTGTGTTGTTGGGTATTCTCCGGAGTTCGCCAATGAAATGTTTAATATCGACCACGGCCCGGGCCACCTGCTCGTCGGTCATGACATTCAACTGCAAACCTATCGGACGGCCTGGAACGCGGGTCATGAGTAAGTAGGAGTAGTGCGAGGTGGTCAAGACGTCGATTGCCCTTGGGGCAGGAATTTTGGTCAAGCCTTCTATCATACGGAGCGTGTGTGCCTCGACTTCAAACCTCTGCGCGAAGGTGGGCGGTGCCCTTCGCAAATAGAGCCCAAATGGCAAGCGATATGAAATCATCGAAAGTTGAGGCGGCCCGTATAAACGAACCCCTGTCCAGAGGAGGGCGTTGTAGATGCGTTCGCGGATAAATTGAGGTACAATCGCCGCCGCTCCTCGAAGAATTCGATAAAATGGTCTCTTGATACAGCAGAGAATCGGCCGCAGCCCTGTTGAACGGTCAGATACGGACATCTTTGGAGGCAAAAGAAAGTTGGAAAGGAATTCCCTTACGGCTGATTTTGTCAAATTGTTTCCCAACAAGATTGCTCATTTCCGCCCATGCCAAAGGCTCGGAGAAACGAGAGTGAATCCGCAGCAGGTTCGCGTTCACCAGTCTAGTCTTTTCAGGGACCCGATTTTTCAGTTGAATAGGCCGAGAAAAACGAAACGCGGGATTATTGTTGTCGGGGGTAAGCACGCGGCTCTGGACATACTGCAGACGAGGTTAAACTACGACAGGAATACCAAAGTTTCCAGAAGGATATACTGTCTTACAGTCTCGAGCATCGTGTTGTGGAGAGAATCGTCCAAGCTTTCGATTTGCAGATATATCGTACCAGTCCTCATGGCGTCAAACGCTTCTGCCGTTAATTGCCAAACATTGTCTAGACGACATTGATCGCGTGATGGAGCGTATAGAGTCTTCAACAAATCCTCAGAGAGAAAAGCGCGGAGCATGGTCGAAAGAGGAGCCTTGAAGATACATTAGCCTGGCACTTTCTGTCTTCGCAAGGGGTTTTATGTTCTCACATTGCCCGACAATTGCGGATCCATGAATGTAGATGGAGGAATGATGTGCATAAATCTGATAGCAACATCTGAGATGGAATCGAACGGCGTCTGGGTGACGCAGCAGCAGCCTCCATCTCGTTTGTATATGATGTCTCTAACTTCGTATGACAGTGAGTCCGCATCAATCGGACGGACTAGACAGGCTGGTCAGCAAATGTTTGGATAAAGTTGTCCAAATGGCAAGTTTGATGTTAACATTTCTCCACCAGTGTCTTCCATTGCGCAAGAAAGCCAGATATGTCATCCGCCACTACGCTGGCAGATTCGACTTCGGGAGCAGTTCTTTGAAGAAAGTATCGTGCCGCTTCGGCGGGATCCACCGCCTGCTGGATAAAGCAGCCCAGCAGCGCCCGATCGGGATGTGGAAGCGTCGAGATCACTGTAAAGGCTTTATATTCTGGGGACTCTTTGTCCAGGAAAAAGAGTTGCGATGCAGAATCCGAAATGCGTCGCGGAAGACTGGCCATGATGAGACTATGGATGGGTAGTTAACTAGTTACCGTATTCCTCGATCAGCAAGCGCGCCAAAAGGTTCTCCTCAAGCTGATGTTTTGTTGTTTGGAATGCATTGTCCATCTAAAAAACTACCCAGCAATCTCCTCCGTACTATTTAGCGCAAAAGTCCTTCAACCGCCCACCAATTTTTGAGCAACCAGAATCAATCCTCTGATTTGAAAATCCAACCACCCTGTCAGTTCTTGTAGGAATTAATTGATTATGGAGAGATGCTCAATAAAAACATAATAACAAATATCTTCATAGAACCCCAGAGAAAAAGCAAACAATAACCAACCACAGTTGCGTCTCAGACGATTGAGTAGTTAGTTACCATGACATTCATTGGATATCCCACCACTGACAGAGGACGGACCAAAAACAAACTTGCCTTGAGCAGAATGGGGCAGCGTCAAGAAATAGTTAGTTACCAAACTAGGGTGAACAGGACTGCCCGTGATCCCAGTAAAAAAACCTGCCTGCATTCATAGTTACCCGATAACTAGTTACAGAGTACGGCCGTCCCCCCTTTCATCGCCATCTCCCTTAATCCAACTCTCTTGATGCTGTATCCGTCCATGGTGGAGGTTCGACTTGAGAGGAGCTCGTGGTGGGCCGGTAAATACTTGAGTAGTGTTTCGATTTAATATTATTCGCAAGGTAGGGAGATAGGTATATAATATATAATATATATAGAGTAAACAGCTGTCCTAGAGGATTTCGAGGTGTCTAAGCAAAGTCAGAAATCGGCGACAGCATGGCAGTATTTATCCTCGAACCGTCGCCCATGATCGGGGAAGCTGCTCTTGACCTGGGTACTAGGGTGCTAGCCGCCAATACCACGGTCTTGGTGTTTCATAATAGCATTTTCTCAAGCACTGGGGACCTATCGACTTTGGCTGCCCAAAATAGTAATGCATCCAGACTGCAGTGGCGCCAGGGTATCATAAAACCCCCAAACATGGCGAAAGTTAATTCGCACCATCGGTGAATGGGATGCGTATCAATTGAATCCTGTTGGTCACACTACTGCAGGGCAAAAGGGGTGTTGAAAATCTGCCTGGCTTCCTGAGCCAGTTAATTACTACCGCTCTCATTACTCTTGGGCTTTCGAAACACGGGGGAATTAGTGGTTATCCCATGCCTATCACATGAAATGCATGAAGGGCTAAACGGGGAATATGGAATATCTGGACAAGACCGGACCTCATAGCGACAGCAACAGTGTGTTTCAAGCAAAACAGACGAGAAGAGCAAATTGGGTAATATCTCAAGCAGCTGATACCGACCAAAGACCTCCAAAGAAGGACGCGTAATGTTGTTGTGGACTAAAAAGGTCGAAGTAAGGCTTTCAATCCCAACCTATAGAATACGCTAAAACAAAACACGCCTTGCTGCCATAATACCACTCAGGTCATATTTCTTTGGGGCTGTCAGGTCCATCCATTTCTGCCAACCTTCCCACCTAGCAGGCCTCATGATGCTGGAATACTCCCAATAATCCGGGTACCACCCTGCCGTCTCCCAGTCAATGATCCCAGTTATCTGGAGCGACTCCTGGTCGAACATGATGTTGTGCGGTCCAATGTCTACATGCGAGAAAACGGAGATATCAGAGCGAGGAAGCATGCTCGGCAACTCTTTTTCATACTTTCGGCCATTTGCTGCGTAGTAACATTCGTAGATGCGGGCGCGAACGGCATCATCATTAAGGAGTGGAGGATGTGGAGGGTCTGCACAGCACATTCCCGCTACAATGGGGTCGTTGATACAGGGCGAACCGTCGGCAAGACAGAGGAAGTGGTGTTGCAGAACCGCGGGCTTTTCAATCCGACGAATTTTTTCAATCATTGACCAAGTTTCCAGGCATACGCGTTTCTTTGTTGTATCATCCAGACAATCCCAAGCTTCTGTCAGTGGAGCGCCGGGAATGACACTCATCGCCAGTCGGCCTTCGTCGCCAACGTAGGCGGCAAGGATGATCTCCGGAACAGGGATATCAGTTTGCTCTTTGACAAGGCGCATGGCGATTTCCTCAGAAGGACGAACTCTGCTTCCAACCTTGAGGACGACCTCATTGTCGCAGTTTAGGACCTTGACACCGCCTTGATGGCTCAAGAGAACAACTTCGTCATGTATTGCGCGAAACATGCGTTCGGATCCCCACTCTTCCCACTCCTCCGGTGCAGTCATGTTGTCAGCTTGGCTATCGCACTGGGGTTTTGAGAGGGGTGTACAAATAAGTGCGGGGGATTATCGGCGTTGCTGCTCATGTTGGAGGATGGAACATCGACCGAGGGTGCGAAGCACGAGAATGCGACGAGGATGTTCCGAGATCGCTTTGCGGCAACAACTCACTGAAGAAGGATGAAATGCGGCCCAGTGCTAACTGTTGAATGTCAAGTGCGCCCGGCGGTTTGCTCCCAATGGCTGCTGATTAACTAACTAGGCTTCCGGGGAAACCTTTATCCATTGAAGTCAAACATGTGACTGAATCACACACTTGCCACAACACAAAGAGGAAAATCCTCAACGCTGAAACCTCGTGAGTGAAAATCTTCTCTGTGCCAGTATCCTTCTTCATGGGGCTCCTCTATACCTTTCTGCGGACCACGTCCACAGCCTGATTATGCAGTTGGGCTTGGCTGATCTGTGTTCATGGATGCTCGAGCAGCTTGAGAAATTTGAGCCTTTTCTTGGTTACAACTTGGACACCTAGTTACAGCTCCTTTTTTCTGGCCATCTTCTACATGTATTTTCTCTTCTTAACATGTGAGATGAAGGGTACTGCTGCTCTTGACATTGCCAATCAACAGAATGCACACAGCATGACTCTCATCATGAGAAGTGTTATTGAACTGCTCATGCTTGCAAAGTGTGAAGAGAAGATTAATCAAGAGATTTTAGCTTTCTCAATCTCACATGATCATAAAACAGTGAGAATCTACAGTCACTATGCTGTTATTGAAGGGAGCAAGGTATCCTTTTATCACCAAGAACATTTGACTTCACAGAGCTCAATGAGAAAGAAAAGTGGACTGTGTACAAGTTTATGTGGAAGATTTATGAGAAATGGGCCGCAAACCATCTAAAAAGGATCTGCTCAGCTATGGATGAGATCCCTCTGGGGGTAAATTTCAAGATTTCACAGCTAGACCCTGGAGACTTACAATCTAATGCCCCATTCTTTGTAAGTGGGGGTAGCCAGGCGAGCTTTGTCAACTCTGTGGAAGTTACACCTATTATGTCCTTTACTGAACAAACTCTGAGGCGGCTAAGGAAGCAGTAGCATACACCTAGGTAGGAGTGCTGGAGCCCGGAAAGGGACTTGAAGTGGTGGTTCCTGGGAGTCAGAGGGATGTGGAAGGGATCGCAATGCTGATGATATAGTCTAAAAACTTCTATTCTTTATAAAGTGCGTGCTCACCAAACTCTTCCAGAAAATCAAAAATATCGAGAGATGCTGAGGGCCAATATCGGAGCAGCCCAGTGTGCGCGTGGCCGAACACGGGAGAAGATGCTGCTACTGACAAGCAATTCAGACGGCGCCCTCAACACGCCAGCTTGGATTCCATGCCCCGGGGCCCGTGGATATTTCGTGCTTCACGAAGCGGAAAAACAGTGTTTCGGTTATTTTGAATCAAGACAAGTGGGCGCACTGTTCTACAAGGTTTTCGGCATTTTCTCGACGTTGTTGCTACTCTTAGCTGTTTATGAAACTTTGCAAAAGTGTTGCAGGCCGAGCGAGTTGTTGTAGTTTGCTCAAAAAAATCATCAATTCCTTGATCAACAGAATACTCAGGGGCGCCAGTAGCGATATTGCACATGGGGTTGCTGAGTGGGAAATATTGATTTGTGAAATGAAATAGTTAAGAGGTGCCGTTGACAAGTTAAGCTGCAGCCTTTATTAGTTAACTACGTAGAGCCACAACAATCCCGCCACTAAAATAGTCACCCCCAAGCTCCAAGCCAATCGCAATGCGCACGGCACAAGTTTCTATTGATAGAAACTCGGTTCCTTGCATTGCTGGCAGCAGATGACTATTCCATGCAACACAAGTCTCACTGTCCTATTGGCTCCCGCCATGTTTCTATTCTTTGCATCAAGCGCTTCGAGGTGGTGCACACAAACCACGCGGTGACAGGTGCAAGAAGCGATGGCGTTATCGGCAGCTGCAAGGAAGCTCGATGCAGGCTTTCTAGATGAATTCTGCATAAAACCTTCAAGCATTCGCTCTTCTGTTCGAGATTCCTTTTGTTATTTTATTCTTCACATTCCTTTCACCAGCTTCAATTCGTCCTCGGGGAGCTGTGCTTCCTATCATTTGGCTCTCAATTTTATTTAATTCTGTTTTAAAACAAGAGAACTGACACTCGATTTCCTCATTCAAGACACGACAACCTGTCCAAGATGGTTCGCTTAGTGTTGGCTCTGCTGACTCTCGCCGTGACAGTCCTCTCCATACCTGCCGGCTGGTCCGAAGATGCAGCCAAATTCTATTCTGGAGTCGGCAAAGAAATCAAAAAGTTCCACAAGCACGGCAAATTGACCTCGAGCACTGGTTGCGACCTTGTTGGCGTCAAGCTTCCGCAGAGTTCACAGCCGCTTCCCAGCGTCCCACGGGGACAGATATTGCTTGCCGTGGCAGTTGGCCGAGGAACTCAGGTAAGATCAAGCCATAACCCCCTATCGCTTCTCCTCAACCGGATGGCTGTGATATATATATATATTTGTGTGGAAGCTGGACTGACGGACCGTCCCTGTGCATAGAATTATACATGCGAATCCGAGTCCGGAAAGCCTTCCCCGGAGGGAGCTCTCGCAACTCTCTTCGACGCCACTTGCATAGCGGCGAACTTTCCTCATCTTCTCGGGTCCCTTACCAACTCGGCCCTTCATCTCCAGCAACCGATGCCTTTCTCAAAGACGGCTGGTCTCGCTCGAATGCCAGTACTGGGCCACCATTTTTTCAATGCCCGAAAAGCGGCAGTATTCGATCTTGCTGATCTCGGTGCATCCTTGGTCGAAAAGGTGGACGCAGTCGATGCCCCTGACACTGCTTTGCAAGGGGTTTGCAACCAGATAGACGGCGCGGTCCCATGGTTGTACCTCACATCGATCCAAGGGAGCGCGGGCAAGGCGAAGACTGTTTACCGAGTGAACACAGCAGGAGGAATGCCCCCGGCGCGGTGCTCAGGCCAGCCGAAAGAGATCACGGTGCAGTATTCGAGCGAATACTGGTTCTATGGTTAATTGAAAAGGCCATTGAGCTTGGGGATAGTGCGGTTGAAAGATATATCTACGGGAACAAGCTGTAAATAGAAGAAGGGGTGACAGTGAGAAAGTTTTGCAAATATTTTTGATTCAAGTTTTTGCAGATAGGGACACAGTTAATGGGACATTTGATTGCATATATATATATATTGAGCTGAATCTTGTTTCAACAACTTTCCCCAACTTTTCTTTCCTTCCTGGCTGAAAAGATAGAATTTAGGGCAAGCGAGCACCACGTGACTAGACCATGGTCACGTGCCAGGCTTGTTTTTAACACACAGAATTTCCATACAACAAATACGCCAGCCTAACGGTATCTGGCTAGCGTACAAAATCCGATCTCAAGAAAGCTTCCCTCGAAATTTCATTTTTTTTTTTTTTTGGTTGCTGGGTGATCGAAGGTGACTTTTGTCGATTTGTCGCTCCTCAACCTAACAGGACCTCCGTTGCGAGCACCTAGCGCCAATTCATACTAGCATCATTGGTGTGTATACGCTTCATTATATCTTTGGAACTGTGTCTGTGGACGACTTGTTGCACTGCCTGGCGGTATTATCGAACCTCGAACAAGCTTCCGTTCTGTGGGTGATTTCGAAAGTTGCGACTTTAATCCCTAACAAGCCTGAACAATATTCTTTCAAACCGGAAACCCGTTGTATATTTAATTGCGCTTTCGAGAAATGGCATTCGGAGGGCGCGGTGGTGGACGTGGAGGACCCCCTCGTGGAGGTGCACGCGGAGGTGGCTTTCGCGGTGGTCGAGGTGCTCCTAGAGGTGTGTAATAAGCGATATCCTCTTATCTTACGCTTCATCTGGGATTTTCTGAGTGCGAAATGGATCAAAGGCTGGATACATGTTTAAAAAAAACGAATTGTCATTTGCTAACAGGCTCTTCTTCGAGCCTTGAAGGCGGACTAGGTGCCAGGGGTGGCCGTGGAGGCGGTCGCGGAGGCGGGGGCGGAAGAGGTGGTAGAGGAGCACCCAGGGGTGGACGTGGTGGTCCCCGTGGTGGAGGCTCCGGCGCCAGGGGCGGTGCTAAGGTCATTGTTGTGAGTTTACCTTGTTTTCTCTTGCCATCACGGATTCATAGGGGATCATCCTGGGAGCTATGGCTTACTTGGATGGTTCTGAAAGGAACCCCATCGCCATTCCGGTGTCTTCGTTGCAAGAGGCGGAAAAGAAGATCTCTTGGTTACAAGAAATATAACCCCCGGCGAAGCTGTTTATGGTGAAAAGCGTATCTCCGTCGAATCCCCAGCCATGGTGGACGGTGAAAGCACCACATCCAAGATTGAATACCGCGTGTGGAATCCTTTCCGTAGCAAGCTGGCTGCCGGTATCCTCGGTGGCTTGGACGAAATTTATATCAAGCCTGGCTCCAAAGTCCTCTATCTCGGCGCCGCAAGTGGTACCTCAGTCAGCCACGTTGCTGATATCGTTGGCCCCACGGGAACCGTTTTTGCAGTTGAGTTCTCTCATCGTTCCGGCCGTGATCTGATTGGTATGGCTACACACCGTACCAACGTCATTCCAATTGTCGAAGACGCACGACACCCACTTCGCTACAGAATGCTCGTTGGCATGGTAGATGCTATCTTCGCCGACGTTGCGCAACCCGATCAAGCCCGTATTGTTGGCCTGAATGCTCACTTGTTTCTGAAGGCTGGCGGTGGAATTATCGTCAGTATCAAGGCCAACTGCATTGACAGCACAGCGAAACCAGAAGTCGTCTTCGCCAAAGAGGTCCAAAAACTGAGAGAAGAAAGAATAAAACCAAAGGAGCAATTGACACTTGGTAAGCACTTCTTTCTCATGTGTTCGTCACCGCACGAGACAGCCGCTAATTAATAAATATGCAGAACCTTTTGAGCGTGATCATTGCATAGTTGTTGGCGTCTACAGACCATCTTGATCGGGTTATAATGCTTGGATGTCCCGTGTATGGTGCTTTTGATTATCGTTTAGTAAAGGCGTTTCATGTGTGGATTCCTCTGGTTGCAATGTACTTCATATATGTTCTTTTGATGATGGTCGTACCAAAATATGATGTGTTAAATTCAGCTTTTCCGTCCTTCATTGGCCATGGATCTCTCTGTTCTCTTTTGCCTAATGGTCGAATCGGCGTATTGCCCTATTCTGCGTCGCGGATAGCATGATCATGTGGTGACTATAAAATGCTGTTGGTTACGTCCGAACACGATATGAAATGACAAAGTGAAGCCGCTCGTTAAAATGATCCCAGGCCAAAGTTTCCTAAAACATCCTCACTCGACCAGCTCTTTTCATCGGGATTTTTGTTTTTTTTATTTAAATCAGCATCCCTGCCTAATCCCGTAGATCTGCTGTAGTGCAGGATTTCCATGGAATACAGAGAACTTGATTTACGCCTTTTGGTGCAAAATTTGAGGAGGTGTAGTATCCTAACGTACGTCGAATTTCAAATGTAATTGAGAGATGCTTAGACGGTATAACCCCTGCAAATTCTCATCGGATTGAAGAGTATGTTCGGAACACTGATAGCACATGATTGAATCAACAATCTGCATCTAAGCTGTAATGTCACACCTTTTGGAGATTGGTAGAGTTGATACATTTCGAAATGTCATAACACAAAAAAACAAAATCTTTTGTAACCAATAGACAAAGGAAAATATCGAGTATCTCAGTGATGATCTCAAGTACTGTACAAGATGGACTAAAATATGGGCTATCAATCATACTGCCTATCTATCAGGAATGACTTGCAAGGAGAAGAGGTTGCCAACGGGAAAACGACACAAGAGAAAATGTTGAGGAGATTGTCCTTCTATGCGGCATTTCGGCTCATGTCGTTGCGGATTCTCTGGTAGTCCAGCATACCCTCAACGCTGCCATAGGCACTAACAGTAACGTCTTGATCCCACAGTTTGCGTTGAGCGAAGTCCATAACGTCCTTCTCAGTGATTTTGTCAATGACTCGCTCAATGTCCTGAGGAGACATACGGCGCCCGGTGGTGACAATCTGGCGGCCAATATCTTCAGCGACGGCGGTGGTACCATCGAGCGAAAGGAGAACAGACGCCTTGAGCTGAGCCTTGGCACGTTCGACTTCTGCAGGAGTGACGTTGATGGACAGTCTGGACCATTCGCGGAGCGTGAAATGGATGAGATCGTCAAGTCCAGTTTTATTCTCGCTAACAAGATAGATACCCCAGAGGCTTTTTATCATTTGTCAGCCTGATACTCTTGTCAACCGGGGCAAAGAAGGTGTGCTGCTTACCCGGTATCGCTATAGCTTGTCGAAAAGCTCATGAAACTGTTCGCAAGGTTATGATTCCCGACGAATGTACTTAACTTGCTGCCGAGATATGGAGAATTACCCATTGCTCGGTCCCAGTTGCCGACGATGGCTTGCGTGACCAGGGCAGGGAAATAATCGTCATCTTTCCAGCTAACACCTTCAACGGCAAGAGCAATGTGACAAGTGGGTACAGTATCATCGCGAATTCTAACATCAGAGCCAATAAAGTCAGGAGTGCGTTTTTGCTCTGCTGCGATTGCCGATGCAGCCGAAGTTGGCGGTTGGCTTGGTAGAGAGCCAAAGTGTTGCTCGGCGAGTTTCACGAGTTGCTCATGAGGAATACCACCGGCACCCACGAGCACCATGCGATCTGCTGTGTAATTTGTCTTGATGTAGTTAACAAGGTCCTGGCGCTGAATGCTCTGAATGTTTTCTTTCGGGCCGAGGATAGTCCGACCAAGAGGTTGATTCTGGAACGCAGTGGCATGGAGATGGTCAAAGACGACTTCCTCGAGCTGTTTATCAACCTCTTCCTGTTCCCGCAAGATCACGTCTCTTTCCCGTTCAATGGCAGCAGGTTCGAGCTTTGAGTTTTGAAGGATATCGGACAGGATGTCGACGGTCTTCGGGACGTCAGCATTGAAAGATTTGGCATAGTAGACAGTGTTCTCGCGCTACAAACGCATGTTAGAAAAATTGCCTCTATAAATAATCTAGGTTAGCATACGGACCGAAGTGTAGGCATTGAGATGGCCTCCCATGTTCTCAATCTCGAGCTCCAATTGGTGTTGGGTTCTTCTGTTGGTTCCCTATCCGATCATCAGTACCAGATCGACCTCCACTCTAGTCCATTGAGCCACGAGGAGGCGAGAGAGATACCTTGAATGCAAGATGTTCAAGGAAATGCGCGGTGCCATTTGTCTTGTCCGTCTCTGCTCTGCTGCCGGCGTCGATCCAAACTCCGACTGTTGACGTCTGGGCCCAAGGGGAGTACTCGGTAGCAATCTATATACCATCAACACCCATGATCAAAAGAGTGAGAAGACTCAATGACTTGCCGTCAAGCCGTTGGAAAGGGTTGTCGACTGTGTTGTGGCAGGTGTGGAAATCGGTGTTGCAAAACCTCGTTTGGCTGGTCTCACAGCCTGCAGAGCTGCACGGCTACGGAGGGCGCCATTAAGGGTGGAAGCTAGCCGCCGAGAAGCCATGGCAAAGGATGTTCCGGGCGAGGAAAAGAGAGGAATTGGGCCGTAGTTTGGCGTGCGAGAGGACTGCGAGTGAAGCTGGAGATGGGACGTTTTTGGAGCGCACTTGGAAGTCAAATTATTCGTTCTTTGGGTGCTGACCAATCACATGACCTGCAGTGGTGAGAAGAACTCAAACGCGTCCTATTGGCTGGCTTTTCTTCATCTCCTCCCTTCTCTCTCGCCCTCTTTCTCTTTTCCTCTCCTTCACAAACACTGCAAAAGGGATTGGGAACTGGCTTCGACGATGGCATCTGGCCAGTCTTCCAGTCTTCCAGCATTCAGCCTGCTTGCTGTTAGGAGATAATTGAGCGTTGCCACCCCTAGTTAACAAGCGAAACCCCGTCCGGGGCACCCTCGACCTCTACCCTTGTCTCTCAGATTGTTCTGCTCGAAGCTCTCTACCTCCCTTTGAGGCTCGCGTTTACGGATTTGTTGGCCTAACATTTTTTGAAATTACCAAGCTGACAAAGATCTCATTGGCTTGCCTATCAGCATCTCTTACGCCTGAGAGTCAGACCGCATGCAAGTCCGAAAGTGAGCCGCAGACAGGGCCATTATTGAAAGCAGTGAATGAAAAAGTGATTGTTGATAGTAGTCAGCGCCTAGGATTTGCATTCCTGTCATCGTAGAAAGGGGGCCTACAATGTGAATTTCTTGATATAAAGAGTGAAACAGAAATGGAGCCTCCAATATCAAATTCCAAGAGTATTCTGGAGGTCCAATCTTTGAGAAACAACTGTGCCAATGTGTATTGGAGTAAATCGGAAAGTCTTTCCCCACCAGATCCCTACGACATTATCTACCAAAACCTCACGAATAACAGTGCAATGCGGTGAAATTGAGGGCACCCACTGGTTGTTCACCTTGAACTACTGATATCAGCATAACTATGCGTGTTATCGTAGAATAAAACTAACCTGAAGGAATGGGTACTTGAAGCCAAGTCTCACCTGGCATATATGGAATTTCACGCATTTCGGAGGTTGGGGAAAACATATAACATAGTCTTTATCTTCTGGCCCATTGACATGTAAGTCTGTGATTCCCAATCGCGAGATGTCAGCTTCAATTGCAATCTTCTTCAAGGTTGCAAATGGAATATATGTTGCCTTTATAAAGTAGGCAAAAGGATCGTTATGTTTAGTGAGAGTTGACTCGACAGTAAATCCAGAGTCAACCCAACAATCATCAGGAGGAAATGGTGCTTTGTGAAAGTATGGCTCTGCTCCAGTCCGATTCAGTGGGATGATGGCACGGCACTTCAGAGACTGTGAAATGTTAGCTTCTAAATATTGTATCATACAATATGGAAAATCCATACATCACGAATGATTTTGAACCCTTCAAGGTTTGCATTTTTAATCTGGGATATTTCCTTTGTGAAGGGCTGACTGGAATGGTTGAAAATCCAATTGGGCTGGCCCTCAATACTCTGTTCAAATGAAATATCGATAATACCAACTCCATCACTCTTCACTGCAAGAAACTTGCTTCCATTGAGTGAATAGTCCTGACAGTTGCTTGGGACGTTATCATTCGCTGAGTTTGAGATGTGACTGACATACGGTCGCCCTCCTATGTCAATGAGATGGATCCGTATAACAGTGCTCCGTAAATCCAATGTCTCGATAGTAAATCTTTTGTTGAACATGTCAAGGGGGGTCAAATCTATCCTTGTTAGGTTAGATGCTGCCTGAAGGATAAAGAGCAGACGACCAATATCATATCTGAGAACCAGATTCCATATGTCAACTGGCAATGTGAAGTCGGTATACGTTCGGCTTTTGATTGATAGAACATCGCGGAAATAACCAAACACAGATGTCCATAGGGCCTTCAGCATTTCCAGAATTTGTATAACATAGGGTGTAGCTGCCGGTGTTGGTATGGGGTTCTCCTGCTTTGGCTGCGGGTAGTGGAAAGCCCCTTGTCCACTTGTTGGAAGAGTTGACCACGAAAGAAACGTTGGTTCAACTAGATCCAGTAACAGATAGAGCTTTGGATATGGGAGATCCTGAACAAAGCTCAGACATCTCTGATGTAGAATCCACCCCCTCTGCGTGTAGTTGAGCCCTGGATAACTTCGATGTCGACTTAATGAAAAACTTCCAACAGTGATTTCGCCAAATGGCTCCGGATCCCACTGAGGTATTTCTTTGATCAGGGCGGCTTTCGTATGGTCTAGGAGCAAGACACGATAATGATTGGGTTGTGATTCATCAACATCCTGTTGACACAATGGACATGAAAGATAATAGTAATATTTAGCCATAATTAGTTAACTTGGGCAGTTATAAAAGCTAAATTTCAATTCATGTTCAGGACCCATAGCAGTCCGAGAATGTCTAGGGATTCAGACGACCAAGGTCGCTGAGGGCCTTCCACACGAACTGATAACTTACAACCGAGACCAGGAGATGATAAATAATATCAACATCCATTGATTGGGCAGGGTAAGTTATGAACTAAGCCTAAATGAGACAATTAGAACTGTAAGTTACCATACCATACCAAATTATTATGATGCCAAGAAGCTGTATTCTTACCAATGGGGTTGAGATGGATGTATCCGTCCTGTAACTAACTAACTGGCTTATCGAACGTGCAATCTTGACTTCACCCCCTAGATGATGATTCAACTTCAGTTCCCACTGCAAGAGTACGGAATACCGTCTATCTACGCCTTTTCTTCTTGTAACTATTAGTTAACCATGCGGCACAGCTGAGCGAGGTTCAAATAGAATAGCTCAATTTTCCACTTGGGCCACATCTTCATCTCAAGGCAAAGAAAGCATTTGTGGGATGGTGATTACAAACCTCAGGATCGGTGAGCCAATGCCGGTTGAGTTATCGTTGGACAGTTCTTCTAGCAGTTTCAATCCAGGCCGAAAGCTGTCCAACAAGGAGAGGACGATCGCACGATCTGCAGCTTTGGCTGCCCTTTGACCCTTGTCCATGGGAGGAGGGAGCAGTCCATACGGACTAGTTAACTAGTTACTGCTCCAGAGTAGTCTTCTTGCATGTACTCCCCACGGAGTATTATTACTTATTCGCCGTTTCCTGTCGGTGCGTCGAAACCGATGAATGATTTCTCCAGTCCGTTGGTTTGGTCAACATTCAAATACGATGCATTGCGTTGGAGCACTTTAAGATATTTGCAGTAATCGTTGTGATGCTGGATCTCTCAAGATCTCTTTGAGGAGATTAAATTTCTGCAGGCTATTCTAGCGCCCTATGCAATTGACATATCTGGGCCATCTCGAGGCTTTGACATATTGATCACCGGTGGCGGAATGGGCTGAGGAATTTTTATCCATATCTTACATCTAGGTCTGTATGTAACTAACTACATACGTTTGTGAAAGGCAATTCCCCGCTGCATTCAACTGGCATCTTTTCATCGCTTTCATTCCGGGCGGGGCTTGCACACAATAGTTCCAGCTTGAGGGGGCAAGTAGTTTTGACGACGCTCTGTGAGAGGAGACAGTGACTACTTGGCACTCACTACTTTATTGATAAAGGTCAGAGAATTCTCCGATAATATCTTTACAAACTCCCTAATTACTTCATTCTGAAAGAGGGTGCTAACTTGTTACTACAAGTTGCTATCTCTTGCTGATGCATTTTTTATCCTAAACACAATTCACATTGCAAGTCAATGATAATTAGACTCTCCTGTGGCAGTGTTTCTTTTTTCTCCTCATAATTGCTACAGGCTTTGTCTATGTTGAGTTCGTTTTCCCCACTATTGCTCAGTTCCTCAAAGGGACTCTTTTTGAGAAATGGATGCAAGCGAGGAAACACGTTCGGGTTCTCGTGCCTCTTATTCTGACAGCTCGGAGGAACCTCTTCTGAGAAAAGACATCATCGATGGACCCTTGCAGCATCCGACCCTCTCTAAAATTCGATCTATAGTGATTATCGCAAGTTTGACCGGGACCAACTTTTCAAGCTGCATGTCTCATGGCTTAATCACCGTGGGCCTGCCGTATATCGCTTCAGATCTGCGATTGCCAGATCACCTTCTATTATGGTACTTGATAAGTGATCCTGTCAGTTTAAAAGAATTTACTAACATAAACGGATATTTGAAGGCCATCCTCCGTATCTGCGTATGTACTGCACCACCTCCCGCTGCACCTCCCGTCGAGGCTTTCGCTTCATCTATCACCGAATAACTTTCTAACAAATTTGAATCCCGCAGGTTGGCGAGTGGGTGCTGTTTACTTATTGCCGGGGCAATGGCGGATTTGGTCGGTGATCGACTGATCAACATTGTCGGCACTATCCTACTTGCTATTTCCGCTCTTGGATCAGGAATGGCGACGACAGGCCTTTCCATGATATGTTTCCGCCTGGTTGAAGGTATTAGTGTGTCCATGTGTCTTCCAACAGGTGTCAGTGTCATTACTCGATCGTTTCCGCCTGGAAAACGGCGGAATGTGGGATTTGCATGCCTTGGTCTGTCACAGCCCCTTGGCTTTTCCCTTGGAATGGCGCTTGAAGGTTTATTTGCTACTGCTCCGAATGGCTGGCGTTTCGGATTCTACTTTTGTGCAGGAGTCGGACTTGCCTTTGCAGTATCAAGTATCTTGACATTGCCAATGGACTATGAGAGGCCCAATTTTCACTGGCGCTGCATCTTATATGATATCGATTGGATTGGTGCTCTTGTTGCCAGCGCCTCTCTGGGCATAATATCCTACATCTGCGCGTGAGTCTCGACCAAGCCAACTTGAGCAACGATGATAGTTCTAACATTGAGTGCTTTCCTACAGCGTTCTCACCGATGATATTTCGAACCTGTATGCTGTACAACAGGTCATTCTGATCCTCATTGCAACAATCCTGATACCCGTGTTTGTATTCTGGATGGATTTTCAAGAGAATCGCGGCAGACCGGTTCTGATTCCAAACTCGTTATGGAAAAACGCGGCATTTGTCTCCATTTCCATGATAGTTTTCCTGACATGGGGTGTCCTTCAGGGATCGGAACTATTCTTGAGCCTATTGTATGTGTCGCTCACTCCCGTTCTTTTGTCCTTTATTAAACTGTTAATAATCGTGCTTTAGTTTTCAAAAGATTCAACATTTGTCGCCCCTTCAAACGTCGGCAAACCTCCTCCCGAATATATTCATTGGTATCATACTGAATGTGACCACGGGATTGATAGTACACACCATCCGGATCAATTATCTCATTGTTTTGTCTGCTACCATCGCCGCGGCTTCACCATTATTAATGGCCATAGTGGACCCAACATGGAGTTATTGGAGGTGTGCTTTCTGGGCAATTCTTCTTGGTCCGGTCTCGGTTGACGGTACGTATAACTACAGTGTTGCCAAATGATCTATCTGCAAAGCATCCTGAATAGCCCACCCCCTTTATTGACCATCGCTAATCACTGAGCCACCCCATTGACAGTGGTCTTCACCGTCGCCCACCTTCTCATCACGGATATATTCCCCGCTTCCACGCATGCTTTGGCGGGCGCTGTATTCAACACCATCGCGCAACTGGGGACTTCAGTTGGACTGTGTGTGATCGCCGTTGTGTCGGCAGCTGTCAAGCAGTCTTCGGGTTATCCGGAAGATTCTCCCGAGGCGATGATGGCAGGGTACAGAGGAGCGTTCTGGACTTGTTTTGCGATGATGGCATCAGCGGCCGTTATTGGCTTGGCTGGGTTACAGAATATTCGTAAACTGGGTGCAGCGGCCCCGGAGAGTTCGGCTTGAACATTTTGCCTGTGGGCATATATTATGCGGTCGGGGATGTTGTGGACTTGTGTGGGCAAATGTAGGGGGTGGGGTGCATGTTTGTGCATCTAAGTTAAAAAAGAAAGGGCAATATTTTTTTTTTTTTTTGCATCGACGGGTTTTGGGCATGGATTGGTAATTGGGTGAACTATGTAATGAAATTATGTCTATGCTCGATCATAGTATTCTAAATCACAACAACCACGTTGCCGGGAATCGCAATGCTTCCAGGGATATAAATATCAACTCAGTACTCCGTACTCTGTGCTCGCTTGCTTCGTCGGTAATCTCCCGCTTCATAATGCTGACGTTCATCCCGTTCATCTTGATTGTTTGCTCGTTGGTAGTAAAAAGCGTCATCACATCGCTATACAGAGACAGAGTCAATGTTTTCACTTCGGTCACCGTCAGACTTCTGCCCGTCCACGAGATTTTCCTCTCGCCTTGACCAAAACCCGCACCTGGTACCAAAGAAGTCGCCATTCAGACGGTTTCTTCGACTCGGGCGGGGGGCGAAACTTATCCATATTTCTCCCCGCTTCCACCCAGGTATCCGAGGTATCATTTTGCATTATCTCTATCAGATAGGCTCTCCACCTGCGGTAGTATCTCTGTGAAAGTCCCGAAATATTCTGGAGGTTCAAGACGACCAGGTAGGTTGTGACGCCGATGACCACAGTAGCAACGATGAAAGGGTTCCTGGTACCTGCACGAGCGATATCGGGAATGGCCCAGAGAGCAGCGCAGAACGCCAATGGTAGATAGAAGATGCTGACATATGTGAGCAATTTGACGTGCTCTCCCAGCTTGGTCGATGCCCTGCTTTCCATGAGAGCGCTCGCGTTGAAGAGACCGTCACGCAACGCTTTGATAGTTTCTAGTTGGTTATGGAAGCTCGAGTGGAGGGTTTGTAACGTGTCGACAATTCTTGTCGCATCCTTGTCAAGCGCCTCTATTGCTTGGTAATTATGGTCGCGAGACCCAGTCTCTGGCTTCGTTTGGAGCAATGGCACGATTCTCGCTTCTCGATAGAGCTTCCATTGATAGATGTTACTTTCAAGGCTTGTCAGGAACTCGTTAAGACATGCTATGGCCCAAAAGTAGAGCCTGGATCGGGTAAAAGCTTCGTCGTCGAATATGAGTTTGCTATACACCTTCGGGTCCATGAAGTCCTCACTGAGCAAGCCATCTATGTAGACATTCAAAGCGGTCCATCGGTTTGCCACCATTTCCAAAGCCTGCACAATGTATGATAATTCAGCTCTTTCTTTGATTACATTTTCATCAACATGACATATCCCTCTTTCGGGCGTCGCGAAGAAGCCGGATGGGCTTAATAGCAAGATGGTCCAATCACTTTCAAACTGTCTATCCCCCTTTGAGTCAGGCGCCATATCCAGGCGTTTTGTTGTTGTCAGTATTGTGAAAGCACTCTGTCGAAAGATTTGCTCCGTACGACTTGAGGTACCCGGCTTTTCGTACAAGTAACCGACTTTCCAGACCTCGGAGTTCTTCCATTTCGCATAACTGTTCATGGAAAAGCAGCTTTTCACTATTTCATAAAACGTTATGTGAAAAGCTGCCGAGGTGTTGAGATATGGATTTGCCAGCCTGCCTTCCCTACGCAAGCACGATAGATGTAAGTTTATTGCTACTTTGACCGGATCATTGTCTCCTCCCAGAACCAGGTATGGCAATGGGGAAAGGCCGTGGTGCGCGACGTGGTTTTGTAGCAATGAGAGTCCCTGACAGGCTATGATCCGTCGGAAAACGGAAAGTTCGCCACGAGTTGCTGGGGCTGATATATGGGGCCGCTGTCGCGGCTTCGCGGTCGCATGACTCAGGTCCATACCGCTCAACGCGCCCGTTATCGAAAATGTCCTGAACGCAGAAATGACAGACACCTGCATACTCCCCCCATGCCTCCGCGTACGGTTGAAGAGCGCGCATCTTTAGTCTGATGATCTGCGGTAGGGTCTGTGGTTCATCATGCTTGACCGCGCCCATGAGCCTTTTTGATGTCAACCTGAACTTTTCATAATTCCACAGCCAAGGTATATCAGAGGTGAACCTGATCCGATAGTCGGGCGGAACATAAAAGTTGAAGTCTGGACTGGAATCAAACTCCCTCTCAAAGTCCTTCAGCTCGTTCGAGTTAGAGAGCTCAAACTGAGTGGTCCTGAACGGGAGCTCCCGGCCCAACCTTACTACTATCCTGGACACGAAATCGGGAATCTCTCCCGAGGCAGACTTTTTTGAGACAACCTGTAAATCCATGTTCACACGTGTTCTGTACCAAACTAAATGGTACAGGATACCCTGTGCATCAAGAAACAACAAGGAGAATGAGATAAAAAATAACCAGGTATGTGTTTGCTCCGAAGAATGCAAAGCTCTTTTGTGTTGCATCTTCTGAGGAGGTTGGGATAAAAATGTCAACCCTGAGCGAGGTGACATGTCACTAACTAGTTAGCTAACTCGTTAACTAGTTATTGGATGGAAGCATTTGCAGAGGCTCTCCATCGTAATCTCAAGTGGCTTTGCTTTCCAAAAATAGCCAGCCAATCCAGAGTAGACGATGTTCAACAATGTGTTCGGAAGACATCAGGTCAAAAAGGTATGGCTGGAGATTTAACTGGGGATTCGGACATGGATTCACTGAGAGAATCCATCAAGAATCAATAGAATATATGGCGAATCCAACAAGTAACTAGTTAATTATACGATTGAGCGTATGATCATACTTCTTGTGGCCCAAAGGCAGGATATACTATGATTGCTGGTGGTTGCATTGGTGGCTGGTTGGTTATGCACAACAGCAGCAAGATCTAGAAACGATCGAATACGCCTGTGCAGTTCAACATTGCCATCAGCCCGAGTGTAAGAGGGAGGGCTTATCACTGAAAGATACTGTTCGTATGAGATGAGGAATGTTGCTTTAGTTATATTACGCAGCACGACTGCCTTTTGCAACATTCTCCCGGTTCGACAGCTTTCCTGGCTCCAGCGGGGAACGTCCAGAGTTCTCACTTCTCGGGCTGCAACGTTGCAGCGCCGCAGCGGGTCAAGAAGAATATTGGTAAGACGAAATGTGCATTTGTAAGCTCTCGAGACTTGACCCGAGGCAAAAAGCTGCAAGGCGACGGAGCGAGTTTTGGTCCGGGTTTAATCTGGTCTGGTCTGGGTCTGCTCAGTGCTTCGTTGATTGTTGCCAGTAGTTAACTAGTTAGTTGGTGGCGTGCCGCTGCGTCTAGTTATTCTTTGCAAGGAAGTTCACTCTTTCTTCCGCGGCCTTCAAAGACGGGAAAACCGCGCGTCGTGGGCGGGAAGTGTTGACCACAACACCGAAAGTCTGAACATGAAAAAGCAAGAAGAGGGAGATCGATCGGGCTGCAACAAGCAGAAAATGACTTTCCGGCAGCTCCCTTTTCCTTGAATACACCTTGGCCGGGATGACGTTGCTGAACTGTCTTTTGACTCTCTTTCTAGGCTTCCCTTTTTTTGTGTGGGAACCCCCCCTCCCAGTTGCATGCCTAGGCAAAATTGGCAAGGGAGAGCTTGAGGGTGGAGAGTAGTTTAACTCTAGAGAGTGGAGGGAGGGAGAAGAGAGAAGAGAGAAGAAAGAGAGAGAGAGAGAGAGAGAAAGAGAAGCGCAAAAGGTAGGTAACTACTGTGTTTCTTTAGAAAACTATATAAGTAGTTGCCCAGGACCTCCCCAGATATTTTTTATTCCGACGATCCTTTAACTATAATACTTTAACTCCCACCTATTTATTATTCTACGACTTGGCTCTTGAATTCCGAAAATCCCCAATCTATAACCAGAGCTTTATACCCACAAACATAATCATTCAATATGGCGGAGGTCAAGGCCTTGATCTATCAGAAGGTTCCCACCGAGCTCCCTGTTCCCGGAGAACACTTGAAGGTCGATAAGGTGCCCTTTGACCGCGATGCCCCCCCTCCCGATGGCGGCGTCACGCTCCAATCGCTGTATACGAGCTTCGATCCCTATATGCGTGGCACCATGCGCCCGACTCACATCAAGTCCTACCGTCCTGCGTACGAGCCTGGAAAGCCGATTCCCAGCCTGTCGATCTCCAAGGTCGTGAAATCGAAGAATGACAAATTCAAGCCCGGTGACTTGGTTACGGGATTCATGCCTATCCAGGAGTATCTTTCAATGTCTGCCGAGGCAGCCAAGGGCCTTCGGCCGCTGGACAACCCGCTGGGGCTGAGTGACCTTCGCCACTTCCTGGCTGCTCTGGGAATGCCCGGCCTCACGGCGTATTCTTCCCTGCTAGAGATTGGAAAGCCCAAGAAGGGAGAGACCATCTTCATCTCGTCGGCTGCCGGGGCTGTGGGCCAGGTCGTTGGTCAGATCGCGAAGCACGAGGGGCTCAAGGTGATCGGCAGTGTCGGGTCCGACGATAAGCTGAACTACATCATCAACGACCTGGGCTTCGACGCCGGATTCAACTACAAGAAGGAGAAGCCGGAAGACGCGCTGAAGCGACTCGCACCGGAGGGTCTCGACATCTACTACGAGAACGTCGGCGGCGAACAGCTGGACGCAGCGATCGAGTGCCTAAAAGACTTTGGCCGCATCGTCGCCTGCGGCATGATTTCCCAGTACAACCTCAAGCCGGAGGACCGGTATCCGATCAAGAACATGCCTATGGTGGTCAGCAAGAGACTCCTCATCCGCGGCTTCATCATGTCCGATCCCGGAATGGGAGACAAATGGGCCAAGGAGCACCGCGAGCGCGTGTCTCAGTGGATCAAAGACGGATCGTTCAAGCCAATAATCCACGAGACTACCGGCATCGACAACGCTCCGAATGGGCTCGTGGGCCTGTTCAAGGGGGAGAACTTTGGCAAAGCTGTGCTGAAATTCTAGAATCGTTGCAGGCTTTCAGGGAAATTCGTGGAGAGGAGTAAACTATTTAGGCATGCAAACACGCATCGTTCAGATCAGGGAGCGAAGCAGTTAGTTACACGTCATTCAGACCAAAAAAGCGAGGCGGCTGGATTTGGGGTTAGCTGGAATATCGCAAGGGTCATCATCAGGTGTCGATGTTGAATTCAATATGCAAACAGAATTTAGATGTGCGATCTCTCAAAAATGGATCCATCTCACAAGCATCAGCACCCGCTTCCTTTTTCTTTTTCTTCTCCGCCCGATTGTGAAAGAGTAGAAAGCCATGTAGCCAGTCTGTAGCAACTAATGATACTGATTCCTCAATTAACTAAATTTGATTTTCGTGGAATCGCAAATCACGGGATTTCTCGGCTGAACAGTCATCCTCCGGCCAATCAGAGCGCACCAATTCTGCTGACAATCCCGAGGGGAAAGAGCTGTTCCGGATTTGGGGAGGGAAGAGAGAAGATGGGATGGAATTGGCAAGTTCACTTGTCTTATCGGCGCAAGTGAAAGAGCTAAACACAGGACAAAAAACACCGTCCCTGAAAAGATTTACGGAGTATTTGCCCCCGCTTGTTCTGCAAATCGGTTCAACTGCAGTCATGGCTTCGATCGTCCGCCCGGCAGCGCCAGCGCTGAGACAGACCTGCTTCGCATTGTCGAGTCCCGCTCGGAGGGCAGCGTTTTACTCCACAAAGTCACCCTTCGCTGCGATAACGACTGTGAGGCCGGTGCAGTTACAGAAGAAGGATGGGTCGATGCAGACTGCCCAGTTCCATGCTACCAGCAAGAGAGAGATTCTGCCTCCAGAGCCACGTGAGTGTGTTTATATGCGAGAAACAGCCGCTGGAATCGTCAATTGCTAATTATATTTTTCGTTCTTGTTCTTAGAGGTCGTTAAAGGAACCGGTACGTCCAGTCCCGCGATACGAATCTTGCAATTGGACCTGGCTATTTCAATAGAGTCTCTCTCTTTAACGAAAAAGAAAAAAAGAGAGCAGAATCGTTGGATGGGAAAGGACCTGGAATCACTGACTTGATCCGTAGTCAACGATGCTGCACCGATCCCCCCTACGTCGCCAACGCACGGCAGCTACCACTGGGATTTCGAGCGGTACGTAAAGGGGTTCAACAGACCGCTAGAAGCAGGACACTAATAAATGGCTTAACGATAGAGTTATCGCCGCTTCTCTCATCCCCTTGACCATCGCTCCTTTCGCTGCTGGCTCTCTTAACCCGGTCACCGACGCCGTTCTTTGCGGTGCTTTGGTCCTTCACTCTCATATTGGTTTCCAGTACGTATATCTTCCCCAGGCCTCTAGGTTTTGGTCGGCCATTTCTTCGCAACAACAAGGATCTAACCTGCTATAGGGCTTTGATCGTCGATTACCTTCCACCGCGCCGCGTTCCCAAGACAAGAACTTTCTGCGTTTGGGCCCTCCGTGCGGCCACATTGACTGTGGCTGTTGGTTTGTATGAGTTCGAGACGAATGACGTCGGTGTGACTGAAGCTATCAAGAGAATCTGGAAGGCCTGATCTCAAAAATTGTACATATTGTCCATTTTGCTTTTCCTTTTTCCTGTTGATATTATATAACATTGTCATTCAATGTCGGCATTTTCAATTGATTGCTTAGTCTTGATTTTCTGGGCCGCATGTGTACGTTGTGTTTTGAATATGTCCGGGGATGAATTATATCTGGCTGGCCTCTCTAACCTGATGCTCGTCTCTTGAAAAATTGAAAGCCCGATACAAGAAAACATCATACACTTTCGCAAGAACAAGCTTTCGTCAAGAGCCCTCTTCATCCCCTAGCAGCTCGTCCCCCAACAGGTCTTCATCCTGCGCCTTGGATATGACCGTTTCAATCAGCTTCAGCGTAGCCGCCAACGGCAGCCCAATCACATTATCATAACTCCCTTCAATCCTCTGCACCAAGATCGACCCGAGACCCTGCATGCCATACCCACCCGCCTTATCCACCCCTTCTCTCGTCCGCACATATGCCAGAATCAACTCATCCGTGATATCCGGATCGAACCTGACGCTGGTCTCCTCCACCACCGTCTCCAACGCATAGCCGGGATCCCGAGCACTCTCCAGCGGCACAATCGCCGCCACGGCAGTAAACACCTTGTGGTCCGTCGCATCCCTCAGCCCCTTGAGCATGCTGATATGGTGCACCTCCGAACGAGGCTTCTCGAGTATCTCCCCCGTAGCCAGATCCACCACGATCGTGTCCGCGGCGAGAATCAGCGCCGGCTCGCCCTTCTCCTGGTTATCGACCTGCTGCTTGTAGACGGTGATGGCTTTGTGGGTGGCGGTCTGGAGGACATATTCGAACGGGGTGAGGGTCTTGGGAAAGTCTTCGGGGGTGTTGGAGGGGATGATTTCGAGGTTGCGGAGGCCGAGGAAGGAGATTATCTGTTTGCGGCGGGGAGAGGCGGAGGCGAGGATTACGCGTTTGGAGCGGAGCTGGTTGATGACGGGGAGGGAGAGGGGAGGGGGACGTGGAAGGGGGATGGGGTTGTTGGCATTTGGGCCGTTGGCGCTTGGGTTCAGCGCTGATGTTTCGTAGGAGGGAGGAGGAGGATCGAAGTCTGTCTTCTCGGACATGGTGAGGAAAGAGAGGGGCTTGAATATACGATTTGGGAGTTTTTTTTTTTTTTTTTTTAGCTGAGAGTGAGAATGTTTGTATTAAATATCATCAATCTGATATTTAATTTCCTAGCGTATTCCTCCTCTGTTCTCTGGTCCCCTTTTCTCGAGCTGACTATTCAAAGAAATCTTACGCAAGGCGTGTTGAGAAGAAGTGATCTCCCCTCCCCAGCTGCTTGTGACGCAACTTCTTGAGAAATTGCTTGGTGGGCGGGGCTGGTGGGTGAAGGACCGCAACATGTACGGAGTAGTTAGCGATCTTGATTGATCCCCATCATATACGAGGTCCCGGGTAGATTCTGTGTGATGAAGGAAGGGCAGATATTCAAATAGGCTAGCAGTTAATTATATATACGAAAGAAAGCAAAATGCATGTCTAATTAGTTGTATGGACATCCGTGAAAATGCATGGGTATTAACTATGTTAAAGAAGAAATACAACTCAAATGCACCGACCATGAAGCCATCCATATCGAAAACACAGTGCGCCCCAAAAGTCCCGCTGTCTGCTGAATCACCGCTGCATGGTTGTGAGCGGATTATAGCCATGTTGGCTCGGTGGGTTCTGAAAGGCGCTGAACTACCGTTACCTTCGAAGGTGTCGAACCCGGACATCCACATCGAAGCCATAGAGATAAAGGGCGGGACGAGTTGCTCTCCTCGCGGGTTGATCCAGATATGTACCAGGCTTTCGGCCATTTGGCAGCGAGTGGAATGCCGTTGGGAGAATCTCTTCGGGATAAAACGTACTTCCAAGGCGATAAGTAGATAACAGGATATTGTAGTATCAAATTTCGATAAGATCTTCTAGACTCCGTACTCCTAGGAAACCTGCCGTCTAGTCTCTTTCTCTTCCTCTCTCTCTCTCTCTCTCTCTCTCTCTCTCTCTCTCTTTGTGTGTGTGTGTGTGTGTATGTGTGTCCGTGTCTAACAGATCGGTCGTGAAATGAAATTCGTCAAACATCGTGAAAGCAGCCCTCACCCGTTCTTTCTGACTAGGCTTGTTCTATGCGTAGCATGTCTAGCCCGGCGAACCTCGAGACCCCAAAAATGCCCCCCTTTTTTTTTTATATTTTTTTTTGCGACGTGGATGATCAAGTGTTCTCCACTATGTTCTGTATCCGATCATCAACCGTCCCGCCTCTTCTCTCGATCTCCTCTACCAGCTCCTGTCTCTCCTGAAGCTTGAGCCGGATGTAATCGACCGTCTTGCGCAGAACCATTCCCTCGCTGCGTCCCTGACCAGCCAGGCCGGGAACAAGCTCCGTCAGCCTATCGAAGCCTTCGCGTATCGCCGCGCGACGCTTCTGCTCCGACGCGATATGGTTGTTTTTCTTCTCCTGTTCCGTCAGTCGCGGCTTCTCGCGCTCCGCGGCCGCTGCTGCTGAGCCCGGTTTGGGAGACGCCGAGGGTCTGTCGGTGACGGCACTGGGGGGATGGTTTGCGGAGTCAGCGACGCCCGGCTGCTGAGCGGGTCCCGGAGGCTGCATGGATGGCAGAAGGGGCGAATTCGAGGGAGGCATGGAACCGGGGGGTGGTTTTGTCTGGGGCTCATGAGCGGGAAGAAGAAGCGAAAAGGAACAAGGGGAGTTGAATGGCCCGGAGTGGCTGGGGTTTCTCGATAACTAGTTAAATAAGTTACGCGACAGGGCTCTGCCTCTGCCCCCGAAGAGTGGTGGAAAAAAAGGCAATAATAGTTAATCAAAAAGGGGATGGAAAAGGACTCTTTTTTGTAGAAGAATTCCAGATGAAGCCATGACACAAAAAGGTCCTAGTTAACTACCACAGTCTAGTTAGTTAAAACTAGTTAATGCACCAAACAGGCTCCCAAGAAAAGCATCCAGCTTCTTCGCTTCTTCCTTTTTCGCTTTCACTTTCACTTTCACTTTTCTCTCTCTCTCTCTTTTCTCTGCAAAAATACTTCAAACTAACCTTTTGATCTGCTTTGCTGCCAAGAAACCCGGGGCGAAAGTCTGTTGACGTCAAACCAACTCCTCCCCTCAACACCGCAAAAGGAGAAAAAAGGGAAAAAAAAAAAAAGGGATTTGAACTCATCTCCTGAATCAAAACAGTCCTCTCTACACTTTGAATGCTATTTTCTGGAGAATTGATTTCTCGTCTGGACAATAACCTAGTTAACTACTCTTTTTCGGGCTATCTCTTCTTTCTCTTGCTATGAGCTCTGATCGGCCATTGAGAGGGAGTTGCTCGTGTGGAAGAAACCAATACGCCATAATTGCACCCCCGGACTCCACCGAACGAGCTGAGGTGTATTTCGATGCGAGCAGCGAGGATAGTATGTTTCTCCCGAGGCAAAACCTGCACAACCGTGTTTTTTTTTTAATAAACTGCAACTTGGTTCCTCGAATCCTTTTGCTGACCCTGTAATTTCCCTTTTTTTCTTTGCTTGACAGGGCGGATCCAAGGGGCACCGCTAACTGCTTGGCTACGGGTTCCCTTGCTGTGGTATCAATCCTTTACAAGATCCTACTTTCCGGATGAAACACACGCTGCCATCCGTCGCTTCTTTGTGCCCGCGAATGCGCCACATAGCAGACGCGTTTTCTGTGGCTTCTGCGGCACCCCGTTGACCTTCTGGACCGAGGACCCTCCAGAGGAGGCCGACTACATGTCTGTCACGGTTGGGAGTCTCTCCGGCGAGGGTCAGGACCTCCTCGAGGATCTCGGCCTTCTCCCGGAGGAGCCCGAGGCCGAAGAAGTTGTCGACGACGGCTCAACTGCGCTCACCTCGGCGGCTCCTGCGGCACCCCTTGAGCTGCGGTCCGGCGACGCTCAGGTCTCAATCAGCCACCGAACAGGCGCCGTTTGCGGCATTCCTTGGTTCGAGGAGATGATCCGCGGGAGCCGTCTGGGTCGCGTTGGTAAGCATCGCCGAGGTTTCGGTTCTTCAACGGACAGATCGGTACAGATAGAATGGGAGGTCACAGAATGGCACGACACGCATGGGAGTCTGACAACGCAAACGCGTGGTGAAAGTCCAGAACGTGTAAGAACCTCTTCTAAAAGAAAGAGCCCAGAGGTTGGTTTGAAGCGATGTTTAGTAACCTTGGAACAATGTATCCCCCGGTTCTTTGATTAGTCTGGGGATTCGAATTGTTTTTCTTTTCTTTTCGCCGCAACCTGACTTGGGCATCAACTTACTGTTTAAATAGGAATAATCCCGCTGTCACTCTCAGAATCTCGCCATGTTATCTCCTCATGGCTTGCTCTCGAGGCCTTGCTTTACACTATTTGCTTCTCTCGGAGTTCGGATCATATGTACAATACAGTACTCGGCTGGCTTTCTCTCACGGTTCAAGATTTGGACGCCTGGGTCAAATATACTATCAACGCGCTTCTTAAAATCTAATGCCAGGTCTACCATTTCCTGCTAATGCCAGTTGCACCAAGAGTCTACGTGACTGAAATATAAACTTGAATACGATAACTGGTGCTTCAAGTTCATCTCTTTTCCCACTTCCCGTTACAACATGTCGTGCAGGGGGTCTTTTGACTAGTTTGCAAGGTCGGCTTGATATTCAAAACTATTTACGCATATCAAGTCCAAAGCAGATGATAGATACTTCTTCTGCTTTGCTTTCTCTCTGTCTCTCTCTCTTGGCTTGATTTTCCGTTTAGGATCAGTATGATTCTTTGTTTGTTTCCAGGAGAATTCCATCCTGTCAGTATGAACATTATACTACTGGATTTGGCCCAATATTGGAACATCCATGTTCAACAACAAACCAGCTCTTGATACATATCCTATTGTAATTCTATTATACTTAAGAGAGAGCGAGTAGAATCCCCTCTTCTTCCAGCTTGTCCTTCTCCCATCATTGACTAGAGCCCAGCTAGAGCTCCCTATACCTACTGGATAGGGGATGCCGTTCAACTTGCTTCCAAGAAGTGCGTTTCTGCATCCACACTATTCCCCTTTGAAGAGGGGAATC
This sequence comes from Amauroascus niger, assembly GCA_001430945.1. Taxonomy (NCBI): domain Eukaryota; kingdom Fungi; phylum Ascomycota; class Eurotiomycetes; order Onygenales; family Onygenaceae; genus Amauroascus; species Amauroascus niger. The sequence continues at coordinate 45,065 of LJPK01002051.1, forward strand.
CCTCACTTGGATAAATTTTTCAAATTCAACTTCATGGCATCTTCCTGCAAAGTGCCAACCTTCATTTCAACAATAGGGTCTTAAAATTGTTCCATCCTGTGAATTGCCTCTCTATTCATCTTGCTATATTTGCTGGCCACTCACCTCCTGCAGCAATGTCCTCAGCCCCTGAGCCCAGCACAGACAATCCTGTACCTGAGGCGGCCAGTGTGAGTTCCAGCAGCAGCACAGCTAGTCAGCGTGCCGATGACATCGCGTTTGAGCCAAAATACAGATTCGTGACGCCTACTTACCCGCCTTGTTTGCGCCCTGCAAAAAGAATCCCACCACCCCCGCCAAAGCCAGAAACCCCTACACCTGCCCCTCGTCCATCTGCCCGCTCTCGAGCCAAGAGCTGGGCTGCCGCAGCTGTGAAATCTGTGAAGAGCGTCGAGGTCCTACGCTCGAAGAAATCTTGGGGTGCCCTCAAGAGAAGCAGTGACAAAAGACGCGAGTCGGTAAGCGAGTTGAGAGTACGCGAATCTGCATCCCCCCAAACTCAGTGACGCGAATATTTTTACCCTAATGTGGTCGTGCAGGATAAATACCATCTGATTTCAATTGCCCATTCCACTCCGCGTTCGTACTCTTCGAGTGCTGTCAACCGATATAGCCAACGCGAGGTACGTCTCGCGACTCACTTCCTACTGACTTTCTACACATATGTGCTGACACCTGTCTCCAGACCATACCTCCTCTTCCCAGTCCTCGTGTTGACAAGGCTCTTCCATCTGAGAAAGCCCTCCCTGAAACTCCAGACGCGAACATAGCTCCAAAGCCTTCACCAAATACTTCCCGTTGCCTTATTGACGCGGAAGAACGCCCTCTCCGCCGAGCTTCCCCTGGGATGCCTGGGGTAAAAGAAGACTGGCCAATTCTGGCACCTACAAAGCCATCTGTCCCTAAAGAAGGAGAAGATAAAAGCCAATTGGCGCCACTGGCTCCTAACTCATCAGCCGCAGATATTCCCAACGGTGTCAAGATGTTCAATGACGCGGCAAGAAGACTCGCCGAGTCTTTTGCAACTTCTACTGCTCCACAGGAGTCGGCGTCTACAGAGAACGGAACACCCACTGATTCAGACGCATCTCGTCAGGATCAGTACGTCCCCGCGAACACTGAACCAGAAACTGTGAACGTGCAAAATTTGAATCCTTTCAGGAATAAAACTCGACGTCTTGTTTCACCCGGGACTCCACCTGCAACACCCACAAATCGAAACTTCTCCTATACCTTTGGTTCCCAGCGCCGAAGCATTAAGGCTGGGTCCTACGATGGATTAAAGACAGAACAATCTGAAAAGGGATCGAGCAGAGGACCGACAACTGACGAGTTACCTCCGTCTGAGATAAAGAATCCGCTGTCCAAAATCCCCCGAATTTCTCCTGTGGTCTCACCTATAAACACGACGTTCCCTTCTGGTCTGGGGAGCAGGCCGATGTCGCCAGCACTTTCTCATCGCAGCTCGATTCCGATTCCTAGTCGTTTGCTTCATCACCGGAACGAGCAACTCCCGGTGACTCCTCTTCGTAACGCATCGGCCAAGCTCGAAGATCTTAAAGAGAGCGTCGCCTCCAACAGAGAAGATCCAGGACAACCTGAAACGGTTGGGTCTACCCAGAATGATAACACCTCGGAGCTTGGCCTTGCAAGTGACTCTGAAGAGTCAGATTATCACCCCGAGGAAAGGACTCACGCCGAATACGTTACGGAGGGAGGCGTTAGAGTCAAGCAGTTAGGCCAGATATCACCATCTGGAGGGCCACAACTGCGAATTTCACCAGAGGCCGACAAAGTTATCATGGGTGATGACTCTGAACAACCTAGTGGTCAAAAAAGGAATTCAGCTCAAGGACGCTGGCGGTTAGAAAGTCGCCGAGAATTCAGAATGTCCACCGACAGCTTGTTTGGAGGTTTTGGGGCGAAGCGTGATTGGCAGCCACGCGTAAGATCATCGTTAGGAAATACACCTACTTCAGAACCAATGGTAAAGGAGGAGGTCAAGAAGATTCCGAAGGTGAAAAGTGCTGATCTTAGCACCCATTCTCCCTCGCCCGCAGGCAATGACCCAAAGTCCAAAATGTCATCTGGGATGGAGTCTGGCATATCACCGATTGTAAAGATGTCGAACAACCCCTTTTTCAACAAGGTCATGTCAAAATCTTCCTCCTTCATCAACAAAGACGGCAATAAGGAGAAAAAGATCAGCGACAATGATTATTCGCATGCCGAGAAAGGCGTCAAAGAAACCGAGTCTCCTCGGAGCGAGCCCACCAAAGGGAGCACTCCACGCAGCGCAACCCCAAAACATGTGAGGAAGTCTGAAATATTCCCACCTAAAAGCAAGCAAACTCCTGAGCGTGTAGAATTCCGAAAATATTCAACTTCGATGAGGCAAGAATCACCTCGTATTCCACTCGCTCACCGAGTACCATCTTACCGCTCCCCTGATAGACCCAGCCGTCAACGTGCTAACGGCCATGCGTACCAGCCGAAACCAAGAGCTCACCGTCCAACGCCGATGCCAGTTCCTGTGCAGGGTAATAACCGCCTTCAGGACGTTAATGGCAGGGATGGACATTCTTATGATCATCGCTCACACACCCACTCGCATATTCCCGTTCCTCAAGAAGCAACGAAGCCGAAGGGCTCTGGGACTAAAAGTGTGTTGTCTAACTTCCGTGGCCTTTTCACCAAGCACAAAACGGAAGCGGTCAAAGAGAACCTGGTTCCTACCCCATCCCATCAAAACGAACGACTCTCGCGAAAGTCTAAAACGTCGCTTAACGGCGGGCGATCAACCGCAAGAAGCCCAGTACGATATTACCAGGCAATCTTTGGCACTGATCGTGAAGTCCAAGCTTCTCAGGAATTGCAAAATCAGAATGCTAACGCCCCGGCCAACACCCCCTTTACACAGGTCGCGCCTGCATTTGCAGACACCAGAGATGTAGGTGGACTTGCCATGGAAGTCCTTGATTCAGCTCGCTCTGAGCCAGACACAAGAAAGAAGGAGAAACTTGTTAGGGTAAGTTTGTATTATTCTAGAGTCATTGTCGAGGTTATGCTAAAAAGTCGGGTTATTAGCTTGGTGGTTTCCTCATTGAGGCAGTCAACCATTCCAACGACGCGGAAAAGGCAATGATAACTGCTATCCAAGCTGCAAAGCAGGCCGAAATCTCATGTGCTTTAGCAAAGGAGAATGCGCTCCGAATTGGCTATGTCACTCGGGAGTGGCTAGGAGAGAATATTAATGGTATCAGGGCCTAATCTCGCAGTGTTCTCGTCCCGATATCTTTCCCGTTGATTCCACTCTTTCGCTTCGTTTATGCCTAGCTTCGTTTAATCGCGATGTGGCTTTAAAACAACAGCATCACTCTCTGAAAGCTAACAAGTAAGATCAAGCAGATTGTGAAGCTATGTCTGGTTACCATTTCCTTAGTGATTCGTCTATTCGCTTGTTTGTGGCAGTCTTGACCATTCAATGTTTCGTCCTTGAGTCGACTATTTGCACACCATTGGGACTTCTGGAGCTCAAGGATTGACAAGCACTATTTGGTCATAATGTGTTCCAATGACTGTTTTTGTTTGAGTAATAAAATACTGCTTTATTGATTGTTTCGGTTCCTTGAGAAATCCACACCATTATTTTCTTTTTTCAGCACATAATATCATCATCATCATCATCAGACTCGTGCTCATGCTCATGCTCCATACTGATCCCTGACAGCAGGCTTATGGGGATTGAGACAAGAGATAGCTCTCCGTGTCTTGAGTTGCGGGTTGGCCGTTAGCGTCCGGATGAGAAACTGCTGCGATGCTTCCATGATCTGGCCAAGCATAAGATCCTGGAGGAGAAATGGACGAACTGGGAGTGTCTTGAGCGGACTGACCCGTGGCAGGACTTGACAAGGCTCTTACACTGAAAAAGAACCATTTCCCAGATTCGCTGAAGTTGGATGTTGACTAAGCTTGGGGTTTAGTTATCTTGGCCACCATTCTCATTCCCATCTGTTAACTACCTCGTTCCATCTCTCTTTCACATCATTTTGACCAGAAGCGAAATTGATTGTCAAATGGGAAACTCCATCAAGCACCCGTCAGCATGCGCAGGCGTTGAAAGACTCTAGCAGCACAGCACTTAATCAGACTGGTCAGGGATATTCTCTGTCGACAACTTAACTACCCAAATACGAGCCTTTGGGCTCTGGCCAGCTACTTCTGGACATTTGGTGAGATGTCGAGGAACAAATTCAACCATCGAAATCGCCAGGCCCTTTTTTCTTAGCATTTGTTTTCTTTTGAGCTACTATCTTGGACCATCATATCACACATTCCTAGTCCTTTCTGGTGACATTCCATAAGGACCAGACAGCAATCAATGCCTACAAGGTCGCCTTTTACGGCTCGTAGCTTAGTGCTACTATTTGCATGACTTCTGCTATTACTCTGCATCAGTTCAAAGTAAAGGGGTACCATGCGCATTTCCCTAGACTCAGCGGCAGATTGCTCTGATCTTCGATATGAGGTTATTGGAAACCATAGAACTGCTGCAACATTTGGCACCTTCACCCTATCCAAGTGGGTAACCATGATATCTCCTGCTTCTTTATGATATCATTTGCAACAAGCTTGATAACGCAGCAATGGTTGCCATCTGCATATCATCACACATGTGACGCTGATTCAGCGGAATATTCCTCGGAGACTGGCAGTAAGCGTGTTCCAAACAACAAACACTTGCATTGTTTACATTTCTAGTTCTTGTTGATATTTTCATATGTTCCCTCTCCTTTACTTCTTTTGATATTGGCTCCTCAACTGTCTCATAGCTAACTGTGCTATTTCATCCATTCCTTCAGCTTTGATAGGCTTTCATCTATCCGCAATTGTTTTTCTTTCTTATTACCACCTCATTCAATGGCTGAAGCAATGCATCAGACTGGGCTTGAGCATCAGGGCAAGTTGGTTAATAACCAAAAGACCCATGATAAGAAAAAGGCATGTGCTCCCCACTTCTACTAAACTAATCCTCTGTCTAACTGACAAAAAGGAAAAGAAAGGTCGCAAACGAGCGGATAAGGCACTGAATCTCGAGGCTCTCAATTGGGAAGATAAGAATCTCGGTGTCATGTTCGACTGGGGCCAAAACGAAGTTTATTATGAGCACCCTGACGCTATCCACGACAGCATTGCTATGGACCAAGGCAGTTATTATTGGAACGATGGCTACAATTTTGAAGAGATGGCAAATATAGGCTGTAGCTGCCCGGACCCGTCTTGTCGCAATTCCTGCCAGGAGTATTATGCATACTACCCGAACGTAAGTGCTGGTTGTCAATTGTGTTGCCCACACGGAGAGTTGATCCCAATCATTTCCACTGACCCTTTCGGCGACATAGCATCCCCAGTATGCGTATTGGCCCCACGACTCTGTTCGCGGAGACAATGAGTTTGATATGCCAGCTGCAACGATTGGAAAATCACGCCTTCGCGCTGAAGCGCCGGAGTTTATTCCCTCCGGGCAGACTTTCCTGTCAGCTGGTCCAGAAATCTCAATTCATGCCGACACTCCGGTTCAAGGGGAGGGAGCTTCCAGAACAGACGGAGTTGCTGAAGGGCAAATCCAAAAACGCAGCTTCAGTGCTTAATTTTTGTCCAACTTGGCGAAAATAATGTTATGTTCAAACAAAACATGGAGACCCTTGAGAGCCCTGTACAGAGATCTTTTGTCTGTGTTCAGATTTCATTTGGTGGTCTCATTTTACAGTGATTTGGGTTTGAAGGAGTTGATAACTATTGTATCCCAGGTTATTCTCTTGTCAATTGTGCACCTTGAATGTATGCATTAGATCCAGAACCCAGCTTGTCTGCCTTTCAAACTCATTTCGTTCGTCACCTTGCAAGGTAGCCATACCCTCCTCTCGTAAACTTTGGAATATCGAGATGGCCTTTTCGAAATTCTCATTTGACGTGTAGCCCTCGTCAGTTAGAATCCCCCTCATTGAGTCCCAAAAAAATTGGTTCTTGTTGAACTTTGCACCTTCTTCTTCGTGTTGTTGGACCTCCTCGTCAGAGAAGTGATACGGACAGGGCTGCGCAGTGCCAAAATCACTCCACTCCCTAGTTAAGACTTGTTAGCGTTAGTTGTTATGGGCAGGCTTGCTTGACTTGCCTTTCTATTCGAATCAAGCATTCCTGGAGAGGAAACAAACAGTTATCCCAAGTAGCACCAGCAAAAGCTTCTAGTTCCTTTAATGTTTTGCCTTGTATATACCGCATCATTTTATACATCAAGGGGTTTTCCTTTGCCGTCTGCGTCTCATAAGAGTGTATCAAAATTGACTGAGACACTTGATATCGAAACTTTTCTTTTGTTGTTTCGTCAAGTTCTTTGAAGTTGTCAGGAAGTTGCATCATGATATCAACCGAGTAGTCTAGAAGCAATGGGGGGTTGGCCCCGATGAATAAAGGTGAAGTCCACGCCGCTTGCCAGTCGATAATACTTGATATTTTCCCCTTCTTGTCGACATATACATTGCCAGCGTGAAAGTCTGGATGTATCAGTCGGGGTAGAAGAAGTTCAGAGTCCTTTGGGATAATGTGAGGTATCGCAGATGAAAACTTGCGAAGGGAAGATATATGGGCTTCAGGAGAGCTTTGCTTCCTAGATCTGTACACCCATTGGTTCCCGGTTGCTTTGCTGGGGTCAGCATAGGTCTTGATCCAGTCAATCTCTCGCTGAGCAATGGTTTCGAGATATTGCTTCGCAGAGGACCCTATTTTAAAGCCATTAGCTGAATGGCCGCTCTATGAGACAAAAACATACATGGGCCGTGATATTGATGCATATTACGTCGTTCTCCTTCCCAGAACTCTCTCCGAACTATAGGCCCAATGGAGAACCGTGATTCAATGTCGTCTCTTATTGTCTGGGAAACTCCCGTAGTCATGGTGGCCTTGCACCCAGGAATTCCGCTGTCTCTGAAATACAGGGAGCCAATCCTTTGGAGGAGCATTAGCAAAAGGACAGATTTGAGAGTTCGCACTCCGTACAAAAGGGGAGAGATACCTGTCGAATGATATAGAATGCATTTTCTTTTCGATTTCAACAATATCATGGATTATGTCGCGTTTTGCTCTCAGTTGCAAATCTTGCCAGACTTCATGCAGTTGGGATCCTTCTGCTTCTTCCATGAGGATATATTCAGACTCCACTGGATTCTGGCTTGTTGCACTCCAAGCTAGAACCTTTGGAACCGGCAGCTTCAGTATCTCGCGGGCAAAATCCATCGTAGCGACTTCTGATGCAGTGGTATACAGAGGAGGCCCGGCGTTCGGATGGGGTATCTTTGCGATGACTCTCTGTCCATCCTGCATGACGAGTCGATATGCTTTATTGAAATTACCTTCGCCAATCTTTTCCACAGACGCGCATGCCGTTGAACCTAGTGCTTTACAGGCAGCTTGTTTGAGATTCGAGATATCAAAGCGCCGATATCGAATGTCTAATTGTTGTTTTTCGTTCCAAAGCCATCGGCCGCTGGTGTAGCCGAAAAAGCCATCGTTCCCATGGGAAGTGTGCATTGAGCGTTTGGAGCAATGAATATAGCAAGGGAGAGTAGGAAGTGGTTTTGCTATGCCTTGGAAGAAGCGGCGGGCAAATCTCATTTTCGTAGAGGCAGGAGGTTGTTTGGAGAGGTTGCTTGAGCGAGCTTGGCGGAGCTCAACGAAAGCTCACCAGAACACAAGCAAGCTTGCTAGGAATCGCTGAAATTTGCTCCAAATCCAGATTTAATTTTCCTATTTGGCACTGGTCTAAGACTCTTGACTGGCAAATCAATGGACGCCCTCCGCATTAACAAGCTCCTGCTGACCGGCCTCCCCTTGCGATAGATCCTCTCTACGTCAAACCCGCGGGGGACCCCTACCACGGCTCTCACCTTCGATAATCATCCTCGCTTGATAAATGCCTCCATTTTGTGCGAATTGATTTGGTTCTGTTGTTGAGCAGCTGAGGTTGGTTTGGGACATTGAAGATCTAGGTAGTGCGCAAAAGAATTGATAATTTCTCCGGGAAGGTTCAACTCGGGGGTGCATTTATCCGTCCAAATGGTGTTAGTCCCGATCAGGGTTAGTTAGGCTCGCGGTGCATCCCAAATTGGGTCTAGCGCTGATTAACTACCACCCAAGCTTTCCATCCAAACGTCCAAACCGACGACTCACGACACACGAGTGATGCTGAGCCAACGGCTAAGCCTGGGCTGATTGACAGGGAACAGGCAAAGCTTGTCTTCACCTGGTACTTCATTTTGAACCGTCTGACTCAGGCTGACTTATCGAAGATGAGTCTCTCACACACGCAAGGCGATTTTGAGCCCCGAATACTCGTCGACCATCGCAGCAGTATCCGTCCCGTCGTCGTTGGTGGAAGACCTGTCAAACCGCCGTGTTGACTAGTTAACTACCGTCCACCCTTTGTTCTTCCTAAACTTTCCTGTTTGTTGGGAGTGTAACTACCTGTCCATTCCTCTCCGTTAGTTATCGTTGGCAGTCGGCTAGAGCCATGGTCTACTGTGGGAAGCCCAGCAAGGGTTGTCATCAATGCAGGCTCCGGAAAATCAAAGTACGTACACTAAACCCTGCCGGGAACCGCGCATGGCACCCGCCCTGTTCTATGGGCTGGTCGCGTTTAATGCCTACGTTGACCGCTGTTACTCTGCAATGCACTGATCAGGTATACAGTGCGATCTAGCGGAGCCCTCTTGCGCTAAGTGCCTTCGCGCCAATTACACCTGTCCCGGCTATCGCGATCAGCTAGATCTGTTATTCCGAGATGAGACCCAAAAGGTAGCCCAAAAGGCGCGCACAGTCTCAAATCGGCAACAAAACGACTCGCGAACAATCCCAGCGGCCAGCAGGAGACCCGCCAATCTTGGCCCTGGCCAAATCTCGTCAGTACACACAAAGCGAAATCAAAAGCTGCACAATAGAGTGTCGCTGCCATCACGACCGTTCCCCGTAGACATCCAACATCAAGCCCTCTGCTTCTTTGTGTCCAATTATTCCCCTCCGCTCCGGCTTTTTGGTCGGAGGTGTCTTGGCTATCTACCTCTCGTGCAAAGCGTGCTCGACAATGAAGCCATCTCGGTCTGCATGACAGCAGCGGGTCTAGCCTCACTGTCTAACATCACCAAGTCACGGTCTATGGCGCTTGCAGCTAAAGAACAGTATACTAAGGCGATCTCTTTGATACAAAACAGGATACAGAATCCGGAACATGCGAAGTCAGTAGTGACGTTAGATGCCGTTATGCTTCTTGGGATGTTTGAGGTAACTAAGATCCTCATCAACAGGCCCTTTTCGTTTTAAAAGAGAATTTCATACTGACAGCTATGTAGGTGATAACATGTCGCGGCGTCGGTTCGCTGAACACTTGGAAACACCATATGCAGGGGGCGACTGCTTTGCTCAAACTCAGAGGTCAGAGTCGACCGAAAGATATCTCAGCTTTTCGAACATTTATCCAAGTTCGCGGCCAAATTGTAAGAAACTATATGAACCCTAATTTCTGTCGATGATAGCCGCTCAAGCTAACGTGCCACCATAGATTTCTGGCTGCCTTGTTTCTGAAACGCACGCCCCTTCTTTGGCGGGTGAATTATTCGACCTCGATCGAACCGATCGAACCGATCTCACCAGTGCCCAAGTTGTCATTGAGGAATTGACCACGCTATTGGCGAAAGTAGCCAATTTGCGTGCTTCGGTAAAGGAAGGGACAATTTCTTCCCCTTCCGAGATCCTTCGCATGGCATTGGATTTAAGAGATGGCCTTATTTCTTTTGAAAGTTCGATAGACCCTGCTTACTCCTTCCAAAGGATCAAGAACCAGGACGGAGAATCGAACTTTATCTCTTCTGAGTTTGTTCTTGATGACTACCTTGATGTGTATCCCGATTTCTACACTGTGAGCATATGGAACGGCTATCGCGCTGGCCGCATTACGCTGAATGCCACAATTCGGAAGCATTTCTTGCTGCTTCAGCCATCTTCTTCGTTGAACGACCCAGCGTGGGTCGAGATTAGCGCAAAAGTTGAACAGGAAATGCGCGACTCGCAACGAATGGCAGAGGAGATTTGTGCTAGTGTTCCGTTTGCGTTGGGAATGATAAGCTTGGACGTAGATCCGGTACCTGTTAGCACCACCGATGCCAGTGCTCTCGGCGGATTCTTGATGCTATGGCCATTATATCTTGCGGCAGAGGTAGCTAGTCCAATGCCTGGCCGTTGCGCATGGATTGTACGGCAGTTTGAATATATTGGGCATTCGCTTGGGATCAATCAGGCATTATGGATGGCGGGCCTTTTCAAAGAAAAAGTTGCGTCAGACGAAGTATCAGCTAATGAAACCCTTGGGATCAATCAGGCGATATGGATGACCGGCTTGATAAAGAAAGAGATGCAATAAACAAAGGTGTTAGCTTCTGAGCCTCGATCAAACTCAGAGTTGTGAAGACGAATGCCAAACTCGCCGTCTTTGTTCGCACTGTCTCAGTTGCGGTACAATAGTTATGTCTTGGATTTTACGATGAGAAAGCTTTGGTTTATGTTTTCGAGCTGTTTGTTACCCTTGTCGATAAATGGCAATCTCGGCTCAATCAGAAATTACCATAGAATTTGCTTCCAACAGCAGTGCACTATGTAACTATGTACCTATCTTACTCCATTGGCGCTTCTGAAAAAGTCGGCTTCCGTGTAAGGAAAGAATATCCACCATGTGCATCAATGTTCGACAAGGCAATTGAGTGGTGTAAGCAATATCAAGCTACCTACTCCATAGGTAACTAGAGAGGCGCACTTCAGGAGTTAGCTTCTAAGAATTCTGTAAGTTGGCTTATTCTACAAGTCAGCCTGGGAAACGCCTATGCCGAATCGCCAGCCTAAGTCACCAACCACGAAACCCCTTTTTCCGCCTCTGGCATGGCAAGGGGCAATTGACAATCGGACGATCGGCACCCAATAGAATTCCCGGCAAACCCGAAAACACGGGCGGCTAACAAAACACCCAAGCCCCCGAAGGGCACATTTTTGCGGATGTTTGACAGAACAGCCCCTTTTAACCTACCACCGTCACACTGTGCCTGGGTAAGGCAGATCGGATGAGCGTTTGCACCCGATCGCTGATTGGCGGAATTGGCCTCTGTGATGGTGGCGTTTGGAGAGAACCCCTCCGTGGCGGTGCAGTTGCGTGCAGCCGAGACATCCCATTTCCGACCACCACATGCAAGATAGGTAATCAATAAAACTACCCGGCACTTGCTATGTGTGGGCACAGCTATAGTTAATTGACAGTTTAATTGACTCGGCGGATAAGCTTGCTTTCCGTTTGCAGTTTGACACTCAAGGATTTGCCGACCGCATAGTTATCATGTTCCGGCGCATCCATCATATAACCTAACTAGTGTGTGACAGCATTGGGTTTGCTATCTGCCTTGGAGTGATGCGCGCTTGAACGATTGAGACGTCATATACAAAGTATATAACAAAGGAATGCCATGATCATTCCTTCCATTGCCTTTATTTTTCTAAGTGGCTCGTTCACAGACTTCCAGTTACCTAAGTTAACCAACGACCTCAGTTAACACACACCTACGTTTGCTTACACTTAAGTTCGCGCATATCTCCGGAAACACGCCTAGACCTTTCCATATTATTCTGAGTATCATCCTCGACGTTAGCTGCAAAGCAGGCCGTGAGCAAAAAACCATGGGCCTCTTCAGTTCTTCCAAGCAAAAGCAGTCATCGAGCCTCCGCCCAGACTCGATCCTTTCCCGAGGCTTCCAGCGTCGCAGCCGGAGTCGCAGCCCAGGAGCCACCGCTGATCAGATGTCTCCCATACAAACTCGATCGGCTTCCGATTTCACTCCACCGTTCCCCCAAGAGCCTCCTCCAGCCTATTCCGCGTGGAGCGGAACAAATACAACTAGTCATACAACTAGTCATCAAGCCCAGGGCTCCGATTCACCATATGCATTCCTAGCGCAGTTTGACACCGTGTTCCTCATCGACGACAGCGGCAGCATGGCTGGGCGCAGCTGGAGAGAGACCGAAGCTGCCTTGACGTCCATTGCGCCGATCTGCACAGACCATGACGCCGATGGAGTCGATGTATACTTTTTGAATCACGCCAACAGTCGGTCTTCTCCGGGAACGGGCGCATATCACAATGTCACTTCGGCGGCCGAGGTCCATGAGATCTTCACCTGCGTGGCTCCGAGAGGTGGGACTCCGACTGGACGAAGACTGGGCCAGATATTGAAGCCCTACCTTGACAGACTTGAGATTCTGGTCACGCAGAACTCGTCGGCGAGTTCGGATACGTTGGCTCGGCCGTTGAACATCATTGTCATCACGGATGGTGTGCCGACTGATGACCTGGAAAGCGTTATTGTGGGTGCGGCACGGAGACTGGACAGGGTGAACGCTCAGCCGTGGCAGGTCGGGATTCAGTTCTTCCAGGTTGGGAACGAGCCCGATGCAGCTGAGGATCTTCGTGACCTCGATGACGCGCTTTCAAGCCAACGGGGTGTGCGGGATATGGTTGATACCGTGCCATTCAATGCACAGAGTGGTGCGACACTTACTGCAGATGGGATCTTGAAGGTCGTTCTTGGTGCTGTGCATAGAAAGTACGATCGCAGAAACGCTGCTGGGAGAAGAGCGTAGAGATTTTTCATTGGGACTGTTTGATGACTGGCCGAGGGGTAACTAACTGCACGCGGCGTTTGGAGTACTCTAGATACATATGGAGAACGGGCCTTTGTAACCTCCTTTGGGGTCTTCTTTGATATCTGATCTGGGATCCGGGTGTGTCTTATTGATGAATTTCAGCAATGGGTTTGCGCCTGTCTTGCCTGATTCATTCATTATCTTTAGTCATGTGTTTCTTTTCATTCACGCAAGCCATCAGTCCATTTGGGCTCTCTCAAACAGATAGATATTTTGAGTAGTGCAAAGCGCAGTAATCAATAATCAATTGCATGGCCAGGGCCAATATGAGATATTGGCCATGATTGCTTGGAATATTTGTTTGTTTTGTGATACAGGGGGCGAATTCAAACCTCGGACAAGCCATCGGACTGGTATTTTCGCCAAGCTCGGAGAATGGAAATTAATTGCCACCTGAACCAATGGCATCCCCAGAAATCAGAATGCAGCATGGGCGCTGGGAAAGTGCACGTGCGCCCCCAGCCAATAGTTACACAGCTTCCCTCTGTGTTACAGGTAATATTACCAACACCCCCCGCCCTAACCCGGTTAAACCCAGTTAACCCCTGCCGCCGCCTTCCCACTGGTTCTTTTCCCCTCCTTTCCCCGGCGTCCGGCAAGCGAGAGAGAAAGGTCCAGAAAAAGCTGCCCAGGCTTGTTAGTTGCCCTGGGTTGCCCGGTTATTTATGGCATCATGGCGTCCTTCGAACCTAAAACTGGGCTCCCCGTCCATATTACAGTAACTACTCCGTACCTTCAGGGGAGATGCTCTTGCTAAATAATGATCTGTTGCTTGTTGTTATTGCTGTTCGTTTCGACAGCCGCCGATGACGTTTCATGAACTGCTTCATCCTCCTACCGAAATTGCAGTGGCCCTTTTTTCTTTGGGGGTTGCTAACTACGGAGTACATACGACTGGAAAAGCCCAATAACGGAGCTCCCTTGTGCCTGTCGCCTTTGGCCTGAGGGAGCTTACCAGTTAGTTAGGCTTGGTGCCGAGATAACAATTTTTAAGTTAACCCGAAGCGCCCGTTCGTTGCTGCTCATCGCATCACTTTTCCCCATCCTCGAGCGAACGTGCTGCGTGTGTGGTATGAGTGTCTCCTCCTGGGGTTCTGAAGCAGATTTCATCCTTACTTTGAAACAGCCCAGCGTGGTTTTGGGGATAAAAATAACAGTCCTCACTTCGCCAACAACAATTAGCTACCCTGCCCTGGCTGAATATAATTCGTCCACTCTTTAATTGGTACTATGGGCTTCTGGACCATCGGACGAGCTCGAAGCACTCTTTTGATCTGTTGATATTGAAGCTCGATCCCCAGTCCATCTTCGACTTATTCAGTCTCTACACTCCTTTACACTGTCCTCATTCTTTATTTCTTGCTGTTTTTCTTTCTTTTCTTTCTTTTTTTGCAAACGTTTAGCACAGTGCTTTTTGGCGGTCCTGCATTGCGCGGAGTTCTTGCTATCTTCCTGGAGTCTTTTCGCCTGGCTAAGTCTGGTATTCGTTATCGATTCATCTGATCCCTGACTGCTTTCCTTTATCCTTGATATGCCTAATCGCCAACATGGTTTCAACATCAGCAACTACCCTAATAACATTCATGCTGTGAGTTTGTGTTGCCCCATTTATCAATAGAATTGTTAACTGACCGTTTGTGTGTGATGTCTGTGAATAGCCGCACTCCACCGAATACCAATTCCGTGAAACTTCTCGGGTCATGGGATAATTTTGAGAGAGAGTATACCATGGAGAGAGATACCAAGATTGGCTCGGATCATTGGAGAGGATGCCATGTATTCACTAATATAATCTGCGACGGCAATCTTAATACCACGCAACATGGCCGCGACGGCGGACTGAGGATGGGTGGCACATATTGGTACTACGTATGAGCAGAAAAAAAAAGGCCTTTTGACATTCTGAGGGATTTATCTAACTTGGCTCCCTCGATTTAGTATCAGCTCGACGGTGATGTTGACTACTACAACGAAGCTGAGCCATGGACGACCTCCTGTCCGTTTCTTCCTGGCCAACTGATCAATGTTCTCAATGTGCCTATTCACCTTCCTTCGGTTGACGCACGGCATAAGCGCCAGAACAGCACAACCACCCAACAATCTATTCGCCAAACGATGAACCCCGACGATAAATATCTGAACCCCAGGCCTCCGCCGCGGCCGAACCTTCCACATCTACTCACGTCCATCGGGGGAAACCGTACTCGAGACGCAATGACTTCACCTATATTGATCTCTCCCCAACACCCAGTTCACGCCAGAAGTGCGTCGCACCCTCGGGAGCCACCCACGCGTCGAAAATATCAAGTCCCTGCAAACCTCAACCTAGACGTGAGCTCCTCGGCAGGGCATACTACAAAGGGAAATGCTCTACGGACTGCATTTTTGAATTTTAAAACACCGCGTTCGGGCGGAAGGGAATTGGATGGCGACAGAATCCCGCGGATGAACGAGGCGGGAATTAACCTAGACTCGAGAGGAAGAACTCCTCGGAGCAATGCACCATCTCCATCACATGGCTGGGTAGCGGCTGGGCATTCAGGGCAGAGCTTACGAGTCCCGGTTGAAGAATACGGAGTAGAGCGACGGGCAGTGTCACCTGTTGGGAACGAATTCGGATATAAAATTCGTGACAGGTCTCCCTTGAGAACGCCGATCAGAGTTGACGACAGCCCTGTAACCGTGGGTTCACTAAGGGGTCCTAGTCCGGCGCCGAACGATTCTGAGTGGTCAAGGGAAGAGAATGACACTTATGATGCCCCGTCTTTAGTCGTGCCGTGCAAATTAGATATTGGAAGCACCATCGATTTGAATGAGAAGCGTCTGCCCACGCTTCCGAACAGCCCTTCGTCAGTTCTGGACGAAGAGTTACACAGGATTGGTGCTTTCAGGTCTCCCATGCTGGATATGGATGCCTTGCATAGCCACTTTTCGGTATCTACTGCTGCATCGACAGATAGGTCACCTGACTCTTTTCTGCACTCTGGTGCCGGTCACTTCTCGGAATGTAGCAATGACACCGATGCCGTGTCACCCAGTTCCATGACTTCCGCTTCGACCTTTAATAACGATAGCTATCTGTCTTCCAACCAGAGTGTTGGAACGAGTGGATTCTCAGAATCTCCGTTGATTGAGACAGCTCTCCCAAAACTTGCCGGCTTACGCATCACTGACGGCTTTGATCTTTCATTAATACCTCATCTTTATGACTATACTCCCTCCCCTCCTACCCCTGTCGCAGGGGAATCTCCGCCTGATATCCGAATTTCGGGTCTACATATTACGAAGAAACCGCAAACTGCAGATGGTCCAATGACGGAGATGAGAGCTCATTCGCACGAGCGGCATTTGCTAAACTCTGCGTTTTCAACACCACGAGCTAGTGGAATCCAATTGAAACGAGGTACCGATGAAGGGACTGCACAGCTACCCTCGGTCCACGTACAGACCATGATGCAGGAACTAATGGATGAGCTGAGCTATTTGGGGGATATAATCAACGTCAGTGGGGCAGAAAATCGCTGAGTCCGTGTATATAGCTTGCTATAGGGATGCACATGTACCATTATGGGCCGCGAAACCAGCGCGCCCGGTGTATAAAGCCCTTGGTTTCATATGTTTGAGGATTGGGTGGGCATTTCAAGGTGTTGGTGATTTGTTTAGGGCGTATTTACACAATTTCATAGTTATAGGTCAATATCGCACATAGAGGTCATTGAATCTAAACATATCTTTCAATATGAATAGCCAATGGAGCCTCTGGTTTGTTCTCGAATCTCCTGCATTTGACCGTGGGTGGTGTTAAGTTGTGGGGTTTAGTTAACTATCGATAAGAGAGTGAAGCTTACATGTTAACTCGTCCACCTCAGCTCTGAAGGAATGCGCGATCTCTTGTTTAATTCTCCAATTATTTTGAAAAAGTTATTAATTTTGATTACTGTTCGGCTCCGTTACCCTATATCCACACACCTCATGCTGGCAGACGGAGACATTAGCTGTCCTGTAGAACAAAAAAGAAACGATGAAGAAGAAGAAGAACAGTCGTCCCCGGCCCATCTCGCGTCTGTATCCGAGAAGCAATTGCCTGCAAGATGCAAGCCAGATATCCTGACGTATTGTCCTACTATGGACCTGATCGCACTTGCGACAGAAGATGAACAGGTCCACGTCTTCCGGCTGAATGGCCAGAAGGTGTTTGGTGGGTTTGCACGCGGCGGGGGGGACGGGTTGAATGTGAAGGCGTTGAGATGGAAAGGCAACGGTGAGGGGAAAAAAAGAGTTCTTGACGGGATACCTTTTTGGTTGAGAAGTTTACCTGGTTGTCCTTCTTCTAATAGATCTTATGCAGGACATCTTCTTGCCGTGGCTACTTCGGATAATAATGTTCGCATACTCAGTGCGTACAGTGGGAAGACTGTTCACGTCCTCAGATGCAAGCCTTTACTGGTGAATGATCCTGCTGTGTCGCCGGATGAGCCAGGCTATGTTCGACCGGCTTCTATCTGCTGTTTAGGCTGGGGGGTAAACCTCACAGACGGGAAAAGTGCCGCGAAGACCGTGAAGGAGTCCCGGGGACGGCTGACTGTTGAAGATATGCTCGCGCCTGAGACACCGCTATCAAAGCTTCCATATATCAAGGCAGATCTACCACGCGAACTCGCTTTGTTGGATATAGATCGCTCGTTACCGAAGCTGAGCACGCTACCTTCTACAGGTGACGAGTAAGTTCATCCGAGTTTGAAATTTGGCTTGGTGTGAGCGTGTAGTTAATGGTATTGTTAGTGATGATATCTTCAGTTCTCGAACATCAATCGATTCGATATTTCATTCAAGCAACAAAAATTCCGACTCCGTTGATGTATTACTCGCAGGATTTGACGACGGGGCTATTCACATTCGGATCTTTGACTCGTTTGAGATCGGTTCTATTGATGTCCGACAATCCTTTGATGACTCCAGCAGGACTCGCGCGCTTGTTCATGCCACCCATCCAATGAGTTCGACACATACATTCCTATTTGCAACTAATTCTGGGGGAGTCGAGCACCTATGGATCTTCTCGTTGGATCTTTTATTTATCACTAAATCTGGGAGATATCTCTCTGTACTAGCTTCAAAGGTGACACAGTTGCAGAATCTGTTGCGGTATATCAAGCAGGTGCAGACACAGATTCATTTGGAGTGGAAAAATGCGCAAGATTTACCGGGGCGCTATCTCAGAAACATAAATGAGGATTTACAGGAAAAGTCAACGTGCGATTTTGTCACAGCCGCTTACCATCTGGTTGTGACTGGCGACTGCTTCGAGCCTCTCAAGGAATTTCTGGTGGATCAAGTTGGCGAAAGGGTATGCGAATCTCAACTATCGATAGATGGGTAAACTTGCCTCAGCTAATGAGAGACTAGGGCCATAAAAGATGGGAAAAAGCAGTGGTTAGTGGCTATGAAGCGGTCAGACGCCTAACTCACGAGTGCCTTCTTCCAGCACTGGAGAGGTGCAGCGTTCTGCTGAGTCGTCTAATAGGGTTATCCAAATTTCACAAACTAGGTCCAATACTGGGGCTGAATACCAATGATCTTAAAGCATGCCTCGCCACGATTGACTGCCTCACGCTCCTAGGACACAAAGTTATGATACATAGCGGGCGCGAGTTGGCCCAATTTATAGCATTCTCTAAATGGCTGCGATATGAAATCGATCTCCAAAGCGCAGATCCGCTATCTGCAACTGCAGAAGAGCTAATGGAAAAGGCAGACACGATGAACCATGGACAGATTCTGAATTACATTCAGAAAGCCTTGACACGAAGTGCTTTGCTGGATTATATCCAACCGCCGACAAGACGGGAGTCCAGCAGTGGCCGGTGGAGTGGTGCTGACGAGGGCGACATGTTCTACGCGAATTATAAAGGGCTGTTGCAGAAGTTGGAGAGGCGGAAAAAGGATGAAGTCATCGAGAGTCCCATGTTGAGCGACCTTACAGACCGATTGAGCATACTGTTTGAAAAGGTGTTCAAGCGCATTGGAGAGACGCAGCGAAGAAGCATTTTAGAAAGAAATGTGTTGGCCTTGGGGACGGATTTCAATCCAGCGCTTGTCGATTTGACAATGACTTACGGGGTATGTGGAAACGGATTTATCTCACCTTTGACTATGACTCTAATAAGGTCAAAGAATTACGAAGGCACGCCGATGGTTTCTATTTTCGCGGTATCTGTCTCAAAAACGTCCCCTTATATGCGTGAGAAGCCCCAAGGTCTTTAAAAAAAAGGCTTTTTATGTTTAAAATTATTGACGTGAGCTCTAGTCTATCTACAGCGTGCCGTTCTCACCACCATCAACGGGGTAAGTTCGACTGAGACGCTCCTTGCCGCGACGATCAGTCTTCGACAAGGCTCTATAAGGGACGTGAAATTTGTTGAAGATGGAACGATGATGCTTCTTTGGTGCGATAGGAGTGAGTCAGGCCAATTTCTAGTAACCAATTCCCTGGTGGTAACTGATTTCCCAGACGCACCAGCTCGAAAGCACCTGATCCATTTCCCATATCAGCCGAATAAAGACCCTTCATTCTCTCCCATCTACGTGAAGAGTGATGCTAGTCCAGAGTTACAGCGACCACAAGACCAAATCACATACCTCGATGTCCTCGATCCTCTTTCTCACCATGCGAGCTTTATCCGGCATACGTTCCCACAAGACGAGAACATGGACCCACTGCGCATAGAAGTTAATGGCTGCCGGGGAAGGAGGGTCGTTTGCGTCCTATACTCGGACAGACAGTGGTATTCCGTGTTTGATATTGACAGCGTGGATGATAGAGATGATGAGGAAGACGGGACTAGCGAAGAGCAAGGGACAGGGGAAGATTTCGACGGCCAGTATGATGAACAGGAAGACGATATGATGTCAGGATGACTTTTTATGAGAATAACCACGCCTTCACGGCTATTGTAGTAGTGGAGCAGGGGCTTCTGAGAGGGGATAGAGACCGAAAGCCACCTTTTGGCAATATTAAAGCTTCCAATGAATGCATTGGCTGAAACGAGCTTCGTAGTAGCTCAGAGGAAGTGATAGTGATTTGAAGAGATGATGGCAACCTCCGTACATGTGCATATGTTTTGTTGATGATGAGCTAGTTACAGAGAGACGGTGTGTTCCGGGCGTGCTGCAAGACTTGGCAGGCAACCGCTGTGGCACGTCCGTCCTTGCATTTTCGCTCCCGGGGAGATGGGGCGGGGGGGGGAGGATGGGCCACCCGCACTGCTGCCTGTTTCGTACTGATTGTGATGGAAAGTGATAAAAATGAGCCAAGTAGTTACTTCATCATGTAGTTAGTTAGTTAAACCCATAACCAGGTAGCTTTCAATGAAAGTCTCTTGAAACCATGCGATGATTGACTCTTCTACGGGGAGGGGCACAGTCTGAGAGGAAGTGTTGCTCCCAGTGCAAAATATGGCTTGCCAAACAGAAACAGACTGTAACTAACGGGGGCAAGGAACTGAAGGGAGGGGGGGAGGGGAGGGTTGGCAGGGGAGCCCGGAGAGGGCCGTGCGTGGAGGCAGCTGTGGGAGGCGTGTGCATAACACTTCTCACCCCTGCAAACACGCTGGGTGCTGGTTGGTGGGCGTCTCAAACCCAGGCTGCTCTTCGGGGCACGGCCGTGGTTCCGGCCCACTTTTGGCGCTCTTCTTTCTTCTTCTTGCTGCTTTTTGCTTGGTGTGTTTACCTCTCTCTTTTTTTCAACAACCAACAACCTTCTTGAAGGCTGCAGCAACCTCTCTCCCTCTTCTTTGACACCCTCCCCATCCCCCCAGAATCCCAGCCGCCAGCAAAGGTGTTTTTTTTTTCCAAACCCTTCCTGCCTTCCAAGCCTGACCCTTCAGCATCCTTTTTTATCTTCTCTCCTTTCATTCTCCTTCACTCCCCTCGTTTGAGCAGATCCTTCATCGTCCCTCTCACGACTGACTCGTGGTATGTTCTGGAACCCTTGAACCTCCGTGCGGAACACCGCAAAACATCGGGAAAAAAACACACACAAAATAGAAAAGCGCTGGGTTTCTGAGTCTCTTCCTCGCCGTCTTTTATCGCAGGTTGCAAACAGAAAACAACAAATCGCAAAAGGCTATTATCCATTCATAGATCTGAGGTCCCAGCCATGGATGTTAACCAGGTGTTGGCTGGCACTCTGTCGCCAGGTATGTCGCCAACTTCCCTTGCTTCGTTGAGAATGCTCCCCGTGAAGCCAAAAGACCGCTTGGACTGACCAAGATCCTTTCTCTGAGCTCCCCAGATGCCGCAACCCGTCAAAGTGCTGAGCAGCAACTGCTACATGCCGCCGAAGTTGACTTTGTACGTCATTTTTTTTTTTTTTTTTTTTTTCGTTCTCGTTTTCCTCCTTCGTGCTGTAGCCTCACTTTCTAAATCCTGATTGCATGATCAAGCTGCAGCCTCCGCGATTATATTGATCACTTTTTTGGCTAACCTTGAATCCGTTTTCTCTCTTTTTTTCTTCTTGACAGGCTGGATACCTCACCACGCTAGCAGGTGAACTTGCAAATGAAGCTGCCGCGCCTGCCATCAGAACAGCAGCCGGTATCGCGCTGAAGAACGCATTTTCATATCGAGACCTCGCCAGATTGAGAGAGGTTCAGGGGAGATGGGCTCACCAGATCAACCCACAAGTGAAAAGTGGAGTGAAAGACCTAGCCTTGAAGACCCTCTCTTCACCCGACACACGGGCCGGCCAGTCCGCTGGCCAATTTATTGCTTCTATTGCGGCGATCGAGCTTCCTCGAAGTCAATGGCCCGAGCTTATGAATACCTTGGTGCAAAATGTCAGCAGTGGAACGGATCATTTGAAACAAGCCTCTCTCGTCACGATTGGGTTCATTTGCGAGTCCGATGACCCAGACCTCCGAGAAAGTTTGAATGCGCATTCGAATGCCATCCTAACTGCAGTTGTGCAAGGAGCCAGAAAAGAAGAGACTAATAACGATGTTCGAAATGCGGCCATCGCGGCCTTGAGCGACGCTATCGAGTTTGTGAGGTCGAACTTTGAAAATGAGGGCGAAAGGAACTACATAATGCAGGTGATATGCGAGGCCACGCAGTCAAACGATGTTAGAATACAGAGCGGTGCATTTGGCTGCTTGAATCGGATAATGAGTAGCTATTACGACAAGATGCGGTTTTATATGGAAAAGGCCCTTTTCGGTCTCACGATCTTGGGTATGAAGAGCGAGGAAGAGGACGTTGCCAAGCTAGCAATCGAATTCTGGTGTACCGTCTGCGAAGAAGAGGCCGCTATTGAGGATGATAATGGACTGGTGAGTTGTAATTTCTATCCGAGAAGACGGTTTGTTGGCGATATCTAATATTGGGGGCTGTTAGGCAAAAACGGAAGGATCATCGATAATCCGCCCATTTTTCAACTTCGCTCGCATTGCTTGCCGCGAGGTTCTTCCTGTTCTGTTGGAGTTGATGACGCATCAAGATGAGGATGCTGCTGATGACGACTACAATATCTCCCGCGCTGCTTATCAAGCGCTTGAACTGTATGCCAACTGTGTTCACGCTGATGTGATCCCGCCTGTGCTGGAATTCGTGGAAGGCAATCTGAGACATGATGATTGGCACCGTCGTGATGCGGCCGTATCGTCGTTTGGCGCTATCATGGAGGGCCCTGACTTTGAGACTCTTGACCCGCTTGTTAAGCAGGCTCTACCTGTCCTGATTTCGATGATGGATGACAAGGTCATTCATGTCAGAGATTCGGCTGCATATGCCCTTGGTCGTATCACCGAATTCTGCCCAGAATCCATTGATGTCGACAATCATCTACAGCCCCTTATCTTGTGCCTGTTTCATGGGTTGGCAAGTAGTCCGAAAATTGCCGGATCGTGTTGTTGGGCATTGCAGAACATCTCGGATCGATTCGCCGGCGAGCCCGGCGCTGATACCAGTCCGTTTTCCAAACATTTTAAGGACAGCGTTAGCTCATTGCTTACTGCTACCGAAAGGTTTGTGAACCTAGCCCCACCCTTGAAGCCGTTACTAAAATTTCTATTCCTAGGCCTGATGCCGATAACCTTCTCCGAACAGCCGCCTACGAAGTTCTGTCAACGTTTGTCACCAACGCGGCTAACGACTGTCTCCATGTGATTGGTAGCCTGGTTGATGTCATCATGGAAAGATTAGAGCGCACTGTTACTATGCAACAGCAGGTTGTTAGCGTTGAAGATCGTATCACCCTCGAAGAACTTCAGACAAGTCTTACCAGTGTGCTTCTCGTAAGTTATTCCAATTCTCAGATGATAATCATGACCTCATATCGCTTACTTTCGACAAGGCAATTGTGCAACGTCTGGAAACCGAAATAAAACCACAAGCAGACCGGATTATGCACCTTATGCTCAAGGTCTTGTCTACACTGCCTCCCAAATCCAGCGTGCCGGATGTCGTTTTCGCAACTGTTGGTGCGATCGCCAGTTCCGTGGAAGCAGACTTTCTAAAGTACATGGAGGCTTTCTCGCCGGTCCTCTACAGTGCTTTGGGTAATCAAGAAGAGCCCGGCTTGTGCGCCATGGCTATTGGCCTGGTTAGCGATATCACTCGATCATTGAATGAAAAAGCGCAGCCTTTCTGTGACACATTCATGAATTACCTCCTGAACCTACTGAGGGTAAGTTCTCCTTGTTTCGTTTCGGCGATTTACTCTACTGACAACCGTATGTTCAGAGTACTACGATTACCAACCAGCTCAAGCCAGCTATTCTCTTGACATTTGGTGATATTGCACAAGCCATTGGAACAAATTTCGAGACCTATCTCCCTGTCGTTGGTCAAGTCCTCCAGCAGGCCTCAGGTGTCACTGTCGGCAACGATGTATCTCAGGACACACTCGACTATGTCACTTCTCTTCGTGAAGGTATCATGGATGCTTGGGGTGGTATCCTCCTTGCTTATAAGGGTACACCCAACTGTATGTGACCTCCTCGTTTGTTTGATAAGATATTGAAACTGACCCTTTGCTAGCTAATAATTTGACACCTTTTGTTGAATCGATATTCCAACTTATCAACCATATTGCCCATGAAGGCACCCGAAGCGAGGGGTTGATGAGATCTACCATGGGTGTGATTGGGTATATCTCTCTGGTCCTTTTTTTGATAGCCATATTTGAAACTAACGTGGACTAGTGACTTGGCTGATGTGTTCCCGAACGGTGAATTTTCGTCATTATTCCGCAGCGATTTTGTGTCCGCCCTCATTAGGGAAACTCGATCTAATCGGGAATATGGTGGTCGCACTATCGATACTGCCAGATGGGCCCGTGAGCAGGTTAAACGACAGGTTGGCCTCGCTACTGCGGCAGCCATGTCGTAAATGACATTTGCGAGAACAGTGTTGCCTAACTTCCTGGGTTCATTGTGCCTAATTTTAAGGAGAACCGTCACCCTCATCCCGAGATAATGGCCTCCAGCCAGTGGAAAGTGACAACCAAGTTCGTCCTACTCTTGGAGGTGACATTCGCGCCGCTCGAAATTCGCTTTAAAGGGAATTTTCCTGAGCGGTGCGCAATTGGAAGATCTAATATCTTACAGCACAGGAATTTCCCACGTGGATTCAGTTGATTAAACCCATCACACTGAGCAAAACACCCTCTGTTTCCCCGTCACCCCAAATATGCACAAGCCCGCCCCTTATGCCAGCAAGCATTCAAGCATTGAAAAGCCCTCAATCTTGCAGTAACCCCCAACACCTTCTGTCGCCCACCCCTCGATATGATGTATTGATGCTTGTTTCCAAAAGGTTTCCGCCCCCCCAACCTTACGTTTAAATCATGTATGCCCCCAAATCATGTATCTTCCTTACGACCTGGTATTTTTTTTCTTTGGACTGGGTTGTTTGGAAACTAAAATTATTGGTTTTTGTTATTCCGGCGAGTGTGGAGAACCGTACGGATGATGGATGGATGGACATTGAGAGAGGATGGAGGAGATTTTCATTGCTTTTCTTGACGTTTTTACTTCTCTCTGATTTCCCATTGCCCTTTTTTTTACCTTTTCCCCTTATCTTTTTTCCCCTTCATATTTTAGACACAGGCACAGCACTTCCCCCTGCCCCTTGAACTTGAAGTCTAGAACAAATTGTAATATCATCCATCCTATCTATGGCCCCTTGCCTGTGTTTTTGGAAGAAGGAACATAATACCGCGGTGATGTATAGTTATAGAACACCACACAGTTCTATAAGCACCAACAGAGATAATTCACATAGTTGTTGCTCAGCATACACTATGAAGCAAAAAACTGATATCACGTGACTATGATTATCCAAATTAGGGCTAGATAGTCCAAAGCCCTAAAGTGTGTGCGCTAAAATGCACGGACCTCCACGCTTCGGGAAGAAAATGAGTAGCTTTTTCAACTTGTGTTTTTCTCGAACAGAACCTTCCCTCCATCACACCACCCAAAGACCATCGCCGTTAACGTCAATAGAGGTATGTGACTCTGAACGCGTTTTCCCCCTTCCTTCACATATGATTCAGCTAGCTGGGGGAGAGGCAATCATCATGCCGCGCGGCATGAGTGATACGCCTCTTCCCAATGCTCAATGGGCACGTGCTGAAGAACCCTCTTCTCTTCCTGCTAGCGAAGAGGGCACTCTTTGCGCTCGACTAAAATAAAAAGCTGCTGAAGGCTAACTTATTCCTGCCTTTTCTTCCCCCGTTGTGTCCCATTTCTATCTCTCCCTGGCAACATGGGTAGATAGAAGGGATTTTAAACAAGGGGAGAAGAGCTTCTGGCACTTCTACCAATATAGATACCTCATCTCCCAACGCGGACTCTTAAAACCCACGTTCGATTTGAGAATCTCCCCCCGGCGAAAGCTACTCTCTATAATACCGTCAAAATGGTCAAGACTAGCGTGCTCAACGATGCGCTCAATGCCATCAACAACGCTGAGAAGGCTGGAAAGCGTCAAGTCCTTATCAGACCTAGCTCAAAGGTCATTGTTAAGTTCTTGTCTGTGATGCAGAAGCATGGTATGTTCGATTTTGTTACTCGGTCCTTCGGTCGCTTGATTTGTGTCATATCTGTGGATCCGCCGCAATGACAAACCCTTTTCTCTGTTCTGTTCCGGGTTGATAACTAGGCGGATGTCTCGAATTTTCAAACCACTCTACGATATCTGCCCTTTAAGTACCCGATATATTATTTTGCGAAGATCTTACATGTTCCCTGTCGCAATTTCGTTTTTCGAATTTGTATCTTTCTGCGTGATTGGTAACTTTTAATTCTTCGCTACATATAACTGACAACCTTTCCTCATGGTTTTAGGCTACATCGGCGAATTCGAGGAAGTCGATGACCACCGCTCTGGCAAGATTGTCATCCAGCTTAATGGCCGGTACGTTCCCATTGTTACATATCAGGGATTACTCGACGCGATTGAACTAATATCTGCTGCATGATAGTCTCAACAAGACTGGTGTCATCAGCCCCCGTTACAACATCCAGCTCCGTGAACTCGAGAAGTGGGTTGTCAAGCTCCTTCCTTCCCGTCAGTTCGGTTACATCGTCTTGACCACCTCTGCCGGTATCATGGACCACGAGGAGGCCAGACGCAAGCACGTTGCTGGCAAGATTATTGGATTCTTTTACTAGATGCCGAACCAAACAAAAAAAGTGTTGTTAACCATCTTTTTGCGGGACCCATGGAGTTGTATTTACTCGTTTGCATTGCGGAGTCCGGACGGGGCTAGTCTGTATGGATAGCATGTTTACTTGTTGATCAACCCATCTATAGACGGGCTTCTAGCGGTCTAAATACAATACTTCCCGTAAAGTTGTCTTCTTTCGATTTTGTAATTTGTAGCAACTCTGAGAAACTCGGTTCCGAATCGTTGTGAGCGAGCCGAGGTGTTTCGTCCACCGCCCGTCCCTCAGTTCAGCCACAGCCGACAGTACAGCGTTTGGAGATCAAACCCGACATGTAAGACGGAGAACCCTCTCTGCTACTCGACGCCGTTCTATAAAGGATATTGAACTGAGTGAGATAATAGACCCAACCATTCAAGATGCCACTTGACACAATCTACATCACCCGGCACGGGGTAAGCAAATCCCAACCTCATTCTGCCCCGCTCCACTCCGCTCAGGACGAACTTGACTGACCAAAAGCATCTCCTGCTTCTTCTTCCTTTTCACAGCACCGGTTAAACTGGACAATAGACCTGTCTACAGGACAATACCATGCGACCTACCCAACCCCAACCGGAATTCCCGTCGACCCGACCCTCACTCAGCCCGGCGTCCGGCAATCGCACGAGTTAGCGGCGCATATATGCAGCGAGGCATTCAAGCCCACACCGTGCAGGGTCTACTGCAGCCCGTTTTACAGATGTCTGCAGACCATCCAGCCCACGGTGGAAGGGCTGAAAAAGATCCAGGAGGATGAGAAACGGCCGGATACCGACCTGGCAGTGAGGATTGAAAACGGCCTCGGGTAAGACAACACTCAAAACATATAGTTACTCGTGAAGTTACACGCAACGACTGACATAGCTATCCGGTCTACAACTTCAGGGAATGGTTCGGCTCTTCATCCTTCTTCACCCACCCCTCCCCTTCCACCCCCGAGATCCTCGCAACCCACTTCCCAACCATCCTCCCCGCCCCAGCCCC
>LJPK01002051.1:72705-97371 GCA_001430945.1 Amauroascus niger
AGCCCCCTCCTCCCCCACGAAACCCCAATACAAAGCGCGCATCATCCCCTCTCCAAACGGCGAAACCATCGCCGAACTCCACGACCGCATAGCCACAACCCTCTCACATGTCATCTCCACCGTCGACGCCGAGCTCATCGCCCACGCTGCTTCCCACCCAGACGATCCCCGCAACCGCCAGAGCCATGCGCTCCTGATATGCACCCATGCCGCGCCGCTGATTGCGATGGGTAGAGCGCTGACGGGGGATATGCCTGAGGACTCTTCGGAGGAGGATTTTAGACCGTTCACGGCGAGTTTGAGTATGTTTGTGAGGAGGGAGGGTGAGGGTCGGACGGATGCCGAGCGGCATGGCGACGGTGACGGTGACGGTGACGGCGACAGGGAAGTGGGGGAGATTGGTGGGATGAGAATCCCTCGATGGAGAGGTGGGAGGGGGGTTGGTGGAGGGTGGGATTGCGTGAAGAATGGCGATTGCTCGTTTTTGAATGGAGGGGAGGAGAGGGGCTGGTACGTTAAGTCGTGGATCACGCGAGTATTTTGTGAGATTTGAATGCTAACTAAACTTGTATTTGCAGGCACTTCAACGGAGAGGAAGATTTTCTTTCGATGCCTACTACCCTCGTTGCGAGTGCGCCTGGTAGTACGGTTAGCGATACTGGTTCTACGTCATCCCCAGCGAAGTTATAAAGTGCTCACGGATGTTTTGCGATTTTTCTATTCAATTAACTACTTGGTGTTTTTGGGATTGCTAAGAGATATGCTATCATGTCCCCGTCGGATGATAGACCTTTATTAGTAGGCTGTAGCGTGATACATAGGACCTCAGTTTTTTATCCACCATGGTGTTGTTGCGGAATCTATTCATGAAGCTCATAGCGACGAAACACAGGCGTGTGCCTAGTTAGGTAAATCTAGAGAATCCATATTGCTGGTATCGCGCTAAAACACGGAATATGCTCAGTATTGAGCCACCAAGACCAATTTGAGGCGCTTATCGCACCGCATCATATCGTCTTGATTCCGCAAGAGAGAAAAAAACATGTATGGAGCAAATGAAGTAGACCAGTTGAAATGCACTACATGTGAAGTAGCAAGGATTAGACCGCGAGGGTAGAACTTTAAACCGAATACCATTCATGGGCTTCACCGTAGTATAGATACAGTTTTGGTAAGTTCAGTGGAATGATCATGGATCCCGCAGTTCTTGAACTGGTCCCTGGCGTTCTTGCTGCGTTTCGCCTGTATTGGCCTCATTAGAGGATCTCGCACCAGCGATGTCTGAGCCATTTTCCAAGTTGACAACGTCAGCTCCATCAGCATTGTCTTCATGAAGCTGGTTCTCTGTCTGTTGCCGTTGCTGCTCTTCATTTTGTCGTATAGCTTCTGCTACATTTCTAGCCGCTATATGCCGCTCGCTTAAGCCTGGAACAAAGCTTGCCACGAATATTGCAATAGATCGTTCCAAACTGCGTAATCCTTCCCACAAACTCCCTTGTTCGGCCCGTGCTACAACACCTTGACTTTGATTTGCGTGTGTTGAACCATTAGGTATATTGGTGCTTGCGCCAACACCTTCGGGTCGTGGTACAGCGTTGGGTTCTCGGGGCCGCTGGCCGTGGATAGGCATAAGGTCCTCCAAGTGTCGCCGGAGTGGGCTGGAAATGAAACGCTGAATTCTCTGAGGAAAGTTTGTTTCCGACAGAATAGCAACAACAGCGGACGCTATTACAAGAACTGTACGAAGCCACGATCCACGAGCGCTGAAGAGATAGGTAAAAAAGTATAGTCGGACAAAAAGCCAAAGGCTTCGAACAATGGCGAGCAAATTTATGGGTCTAACATATCGCCTATACCGGCGCCGAACCAAAGGTGGTCTAAAAACACGATTTTGAGGGACCCGGCCGACTAAGCCAGGTGCTCCTCCTATTTGGGTCATATTGCCGCCAACGAAAAGCCCGGAAATGTTGGGTGGTGGCCTAGGTGTGCGATGGCGAAGAGTAGATGAAGCAGATGAAGTATGTGGATGGTTTGGACGCATCACAACGTACTGGTCGCCGTTGGGGCCTTTGAGCAGGTAGGCAGCAGTCGCCGGAGCGAGGTTCGCAGTAGTAGATTCAAAGCTTGTAGGATTATTGCCGGATTGTGGGTGTCGAGCTTGTATGACGCGAAGCTGGTCCGCTCTGGTCGAAAGACTCAATAATCGCGCTATCCAACCATCCAGTGAGGCATCCCGGGGTTTCAAAGGATCTCGATATTGCTCATCCTGCATCTGATAGAGTTGAAAACGGATGTTTGAAATTTCATCAACAGCAGGAATTGTCCCTTGGTTAACCTGCTCTTCCATATTGATGATACGTTGGGAGAGAATCGACAACCGTGTCTTCTCTCTTTGAAACATTCCAGTAGGCGGGGCAGTAGAAGCCACTTGAGCTATCGGGTTGGCCGTGGCTCTGAGCGCCGAGCTAGGAAGTGATCGATGACGGCTCAAGTCTATTGACGAGGACGTGGAGTTATCCATCCCATAGCTCATGTGCAATCCCCGTAAGCCTGTATAAGGCCGTCCGGCACCCGTCGACTCAGACTCACTAGAAACATCCCGTCTAAAACCCGGCATCGGTGAAGGAGCTCGTCCAGATATACGTGCGGAATCGGCAGCATTAAACCGAGTGTTTCCACGATTACCCCGGTTTTGACTCAACCGACCCTGGGAACTGTTGAGTATAGAATCAGACGGTACGCGTAACGGGGGTGAGTGCACGCCGCCGGCCGCAGTACCCTGTGCTATGGTTTCCTCATTAGATTCGAAGCCAAGATCTGGTGGAGTCGAGGAGAGGTTCAAAAGATCCCGGATTCTCGGGGATTGGTGGTGCGAACTCGTTTGCACAAGTGTCGATGAGGACTCGCCTAGATTGAAGGGAGCCCGAGATGCGCAAGCTTCCATGAGTGGGGTCCCTGGCGGGAGCACGAGGTGAATCGAGTGAGTCTCGCCCTATCCGTTTTGTGACGTCAATTTGCTGGAATCCAACATCATACCGCTCTGGAGAACAACTCACATTTCCCAATTCAAGAATCCTGGTGAGCGGCTCCTGGGTGTCTGAAAGCTCTTTGCCCCTGTAGATCAATCTCTGCATTCCCGGAGGCGGTCGGGTTGCCAGCGCGCCTGCTATCATTGTCTTCAACTGGGATATTGTCGTCGTGGGACTGACATGGTCGAAGGAGATACGAGAGGACGTTTTGAAAGATGGCGAGAGGATCTGTAGGCTGAGGCCGTCGCCATCGGAGGAGCTGACCTGCCCATCTGTTGGGGCTGGGTCGAGCGCCATTGCTTCGCAAGACCACTTGGATGGTCAGGTTTCGCGTGAGAAGTTGAGGGGACTCGCAATCCTGGCTAGACGGGGGTTGTCTCTCTCCCAGAATCGCAGATAAAAAAGATCAGAAACGGCCGAACGCGTCGTCTTCAGAAACTCCGCTTCAGTAAGAGCATGTAGGGTGAAAAAAAGAAAAAAAAAAAAAAAGGGTTGAGGTGATAGAAGATGCAACAGTCAGAAAAAAAGATGACAGACAGCTTGAGCCCTCTTGGGGCGATTCAGCACAAAAGCAAGTGTTGCATTAGACCCATCTGCCCGCTCATGACTGCCAATCTGCAGAACAACTTGTCCATCAATGCATACAATCAATCAATCATCCATTTGGAGAACCTTTCACAGCCAGTCTGGGCTTCTGGTGGGAGGTGTTTTGAAGGCGGGGAGGGGAGGGGAGGGAGGGACGCGGTTTTTGACGACAAGGTGTTAACTAATGAAGTTCCGGACCCCCAATGAAAAAGAACAGAATAGGAGGTTTGGCCGGATCATCCATGGATGGATGCGCCCCTCAAAAGGAGGTCGGAAGATCAGTCGGTCCGTGATGACCCTTTATTTTTCTTCTCCCTTTAGAGAGCAATTCGCTTTGTTTTCTGCTTCAACTTTCACCCTTTATTTATCATTCTAATCATCCTCCTTCACTTGCTTTCTCTCTCTCTCTCTCTATATCTCTCTATAGAGAGCACACCTAAACTAGTTAACATCCTCACGGTCATGACTGCAGTCTTGTTCTCACTCGCTTGACAAACCCTGCTTGGATGCCAGATGTAACACCGATGTTCTAAACAATGTCGCTTGCTGCTGTGGCGCGGAGGACGGTCTACGGTAGGCCGATTCGCCTTTTGGACGATAGCGTTGTCGCTGGCCCTTTGAGCTACGCAAGGATGAATAGATACTCTCACATACGCCGCCAGTTCTCATCGACGAGATACTGGCAGCGTGAATCGCACGGGAAGGATGAGCCGCCCCGGGGGAACCAGTCGTTCTGGTTTAAACTGAGACTCGCTCTGAGCAAGACGAAAGTTGAGTGGTACTCCATTCCAGTCGGCCTCGGAATCGTCTACCTTGGCTTCGTCCAGTTCTATAAGATCCAGAAGGCTGAGAAACAAAAGCGGCTACGGGAGTCGGGGGAGGGGTATGAAGAGGTTCCGCGAAAAAAGAGAGTGCGCCTGTCCGGCCCGTGGCAAGTGCAGATAATGTCGACTCTACCTCTAAAGGCATTGTCTCGTGTATGGGGCCGCTTCAACGAGCTCGAATTGCCGTACTGGTTCCGCATCCCCGGATTCAAACTGTACTCCTGGGTTTTCGGAGTCAATCTGAACGAAGTGGCCGAACAGGATCTGCGTGTCTACCCCAACCTCGCGGCCTTTTTCTACCGAGAGTTAAGGCCCGGTGTGCGCCCGCTGGACCCCAACCCGAATGCGGTTCTCTCTCCAGCCGACGGCCACGTCTTGCAATTCGGTATGATCGAGAAAGGAGAGGTTGAGCAGGTCAAAGGCATGACCTATAGTCTTGACGCTCTTCTGGGACGGGACGCAGGGACTCCGAGATTAGAGACTGCACACCCAACATTTGGTTCGCCAGACACCGTTAGAATGTCAGACAACACGAAAACCGACGGCGAGTACGTGGCGGCGGATGAGGAGTTTGCTAAAATGAACGGCATAAGTTACACTTTGCCTTCACTTCTTTCCGGCAGTAAACACGGAGAAACCGACAAGAAGGCCAGTTCCACGGATGAGTCGGTCGAGTCTAGTTACAACTCCGAGGCGAAAGTGCAGGCTGATCTCGCCAAAAGCGAAACTCCATGGTACATGCCTAAGCCAACGTCAAACCGAGCTCTATACTACGCCGTCATCTACCTGGCACCAGGAGACTATCACCGTTTCCATTCACCAATTCCGTGGGTCGTCGAGAGTCGTCGCCATTTCGCCGGCGAACTCTTCTCCGTCTCACCGTATCTTCAACGTACGCTACCCGGCCTGTTCACTCTAAACGAACGCGTCGTCCTCCTAGGCCGCTGGAGATGGGGTTTCTTCAGTTTTACGCCCGTTGGCGCGACCAACGTCGGTTCCATCAAAATTAACTTTGACCGAGAATTGCGCACCAACAGTCTTACTACAGATACTGAAGCTGACCGCCAGGCTGCACTTGCTGCCCAGCGTGGAGAAGTTTACCCAGGCTACGCTGAAGCGACGTACCAACATGCGAGCAAGACCCTGGGAGGCCATGCGTTGATGCGGGGTGAGGAAATGGGCGGCTTCCAGCTGGGGAGCACTATTGTCTTGGTCTTCGAGGCGCCGATGGGAACGCAGAAAAGCGGTGAGATAGAAGGTGGCCTAGAATGGAAGATCCAGAAGGGACAAAAAGTTAAGTACGGCGAGTCCCTAGGCGAAGTGAACGCGGATTAATTGCATTGATGTGCCAAGGGGCAGCCTTACCATTTTTCTTTTCGGCATATGCGTCATCTCCCTGGCCATGAAGATCCGGACCGGCTTTGATATGAGCTGCAGCTAAGGAACCTTTGTAGCTTCCAGTTTGATTTACCTCTGCCATTGTGTATAATATGCGGTGTGAATGCATACGTACGACTACTCGGTTGATCGTACAGACTTGGTTTTGCATGTCTGAGATTTTTCACATCTTTGTTCATAATACTACTAGTAACAACATGTTCACAAACCAATTGCGTTTGCATACCTTATCTATCAACTGTTTGGCTTTCGTCCCGAAAACAAGCTTAAAGATAGTGCTTGATGCACTGGAGGAAGGGATAACTATAAATGGCGAATGCAACTAAAACTGCCCAAGTGGGGAATCAGTGAAGAAAAGGGCAATCTTAGGGTCTAGGGAGGAGAGAGTGCGCTTGCTGGTGAGACGGCGTGGTCATAGAGTTTTTCCCACCTTTTCATGAGAACTTGCTAGGGGTTTTGGGGCGGAGAGACACGTCATGCTGGAATCAAGAGCGGAACGCTGTTTGTTCCAACCGAAAACGATGCGAAGCTCTCAGCAAGGCGGAATTGCAGGAGTATACCCTCTTGCTGGTAAGCTGTTGAACGAACACACCTAAATTGCTATCTTGTTAGCAGAATACCAGGAAGAGAGTAGTATATGAAATGCATATTAGCCTAATCGCATGGGACGCTGCGACTCCGCAGGTGGGAAACCGGACTAGCGATCAAAATAACTAGTTCGCGAGCACAGATTATAGCTTAAACCCTCTGGAGAACGTTCCCCAGAGTAAATCAAGTTTGGCCTGCTATCTTCAAAGTTTCTGGGTTCTAGCTGTAACGCACATACGTGTGAAGACTTGGCAATGCGAGTCAAGCAGCTCCTGAAACGCGCACGGCGGACGAAAAAAAGCCTCACGAGAAAATTAAGCTTATCTTCTCGCATCTCGAACGAAATCAAAGCGGTAACGCGAGTCTGCGAGGAATTGAGTTGAGAAAGCACCCCCATGTTTTACCGGAATTCACATCAGGCATCAATCAATATGACTGCAGGTACGGAGTACTTTTCCGCGAGTTCGGAATCACGGGAGCAACGGCCTTCAGAGTATCAAGTTCCTCTGGCCAATGATCTAGTTATGTTGGAGTAGTCCGGATGCATCTCGAGAATGGGTTCGTTTGCTGGTTTGCTGGTCCAAACGACTTGTATTGATTCCTTTTTTGTTCGGACGGAATTTTCAAAAGATTGAACCAGTGCATCAAAAATTCCCACTGCATTTGAGTTAACTTCAGCAAAATACCCGATCAGGCCGGGATCTCAATGGAACCAAGAGATCGACGGAGAGATGCAAGGGAGGATTCTCCGGTGGAAATCGCGAGGCAGACAGAAGTGCGATAAAAATTTCTGCCTAGAGAAACTTCTCGCATGCGTCTAGCTCGTATTTCTGGAACAAACGGCCCAATGCGACTGGAGAGTTCCATCGCGAAACAGCGATAACTCAAGATGCCGCACTCTTCCGGGATGCTGATAACTAGTTAGTTGCAAGCAGGGCCAATTGCGGGCAGCCATGAACAAGGCCTGATGATTGCATTGATGCTTTAGAGGCGTTCAATGCATCCTAAGCGATCTCCAGGGTGCTCCGACCTGGAACCTGACGAGACGCACGATGGTTGTCTTTTCGTGATGGTCAAGTCCCGCCCTTTTTTTTTTGCTTCGCGGTTAAAACTATCACCCCTCTCCCTCCCCCTCCCCCGCCGCCCCCAAAGAAAAGAAAACGTCAGAGTTTCGCCGAGCGGGCGGTGGTGGGGCCTTATCACGTGCATGACCGCGCCAAGGTTCCGTTCGCGCTGCCAAGGAATATAGGTCCACTTGGCGGAACACAAGGGAGGGCCGAAATTTTCTGTTGGTGGAAAGTTGTGGGAGGAACAGGGAGCCCACTGTGCTGCTCTAGAAGGGAAAAGTGCGGGCGGCCGCCCGTAGTCAATCCTTATAGGGCTGCGTTTTCATGGGAGGAGGTTGTTGCACACCAGCCGCCGGACGAGAAGCCAGGAAGGGACACAGCGCACGTGGAACCAAAAATATACCCGGACAAGAAGTTCAATTCTTCCCTTACAGCCCGGTTTGGGTCCCAACGTAACTAACTACCTCCGACAACCCTGTTAGAAACTAAACTGAATGCCTGGGAGGGGTGCTAGTGATGCACAGCAGCAACCCGGAACAAATTGGAAGCGTCTGGAGCTAAATTAAAAAAAAAGAGGAACCCTGGAGTTCTTACTCGCAGCGGTTTAAACCGGCTGGGGGTGAAATATGGTGTCTTAAGTCCCAAGAACTCCAGTGACGACTGTAGTGGAGGGGTTCATTTGGTATAGTAGCTCGCCCCGCCAACAATCTGCAACCTCCGTTTGAGGTGAGCGCTCATTTGCTCCCTCCGACATTGCCAAGGGATGAGTTTTGCCAGGCCAAGAGATTCCTCCGCCATGGATCAATCATCAGTGCCCTAAAACCGAGCGGAATAGTGGGGGAGGGAGTCGAGAGTGGACCATGGTAACTCCTAAACCTTTTCCGCACGGGGGGTGTTGATTGGCATAGGAACGCAAATCCCAGCATGTTTTTTTTCTTTCGCCTCTCATATCTGGATTTGCGGTGTGGGCGAAAACCTTCCCATGACGAAAGTGGAGAAAAGCCGAGGCGACGTAGGTATTTTCCCGGAGTCTCTGGGGGTTACTTAAGGGGGATCGTATCGCCGCCCTCTCCCGCCATGCTGTTCTCGTTGAAAAAGCAGGATATCAATTGACCATATCTGCTGCTGGAACCTCTTTTCATAGAGACAGTAGAACCCAATCTTGCACCTGAGATCAACTTACCATCCGCTGACTGCAGTATTCCAAGTACTGACACAAGACATCTTGTCATTCTCTCCGTCCATGGAGAAGGATAATAATCGGTCTAAGGACCCTGAAGCCCAGGGTGTCTTATCTCATCCTCCACACTGCTTAACCTCCGAAGAAGCGATTCGAGATCTCAGCACTCATCCAGATGACGGGCTCACGACGGCAGAGGCGAAAAGGCGCCTCGAAACCTATGGCCCCAATATGTTGGAGGAAGGAGAAGGGGTCTCCGTTGTCAAAATCCTTATCCGCCAAGTGGCCAACGCAATGATGCTAGTTAAGCGGCCCATTACCTTTCCCCTTTCAAATATCAAATGGAACTCTGTTAGTCTGATCCAATTGCTATAGGTCCTTATCATGGCAATGGCCGTGAGTTTCGGAATCCAGTCCTTCATCGAAGGAGGAGTCGTTGCGGCTGTCATTATTTTAAACATCGTCGTGGGATTCTTCCAGGAATATGCCGCCGAAAAGACTATGGATTCCCTGCGATCCCTCAGTTCCCCAACCGGCACAGTATCTCGCGACGGGGAAACCAAAGTTATACCGTCAACGGACATCGTTCCCGGAGACATGGTAGAACTTAAAACCGGTGACACTGTCCCTGCTGATGTCAGGTAAGCATCTTCAATTCCTCCTTTTATTCTTGTTGGTATTCTTTGAAATAAGTCGGGCATTAACAACTTGAGTAGACTTGTTGAAGCAGTTAATTTTGAAACGGACGAGGCACTCCTCACAGGCGAATCCCTTCCCGTTCAAAAGGACTCCGAACTTACATTTAAAGAAGATATCGGGCCCGGGGATCGCCTCAATCTTGCCTATAGCTCGTCTACCGTGACCAGAGGACGTGCCCGAGGAGTCGTGGTGGCGACTGGAATGAAAACAGAGATCGGTTCCATTGCTGCTGCTCTTCGTGCCACGAATAGCAAGCGTCGTCAAGTTAAGCGTGGACCTGAGGGAGAGACAAAAAAGCGTTGGTACCTCCAAGCTTGGGCGTTGACGGGAACCGACGCTGTGGGAAGATTCCTTGGTGTCAACGTAGGAACGCCGTTGCAAAGGAAGTTATCCAAGCTCGCTCTGCTCCTTTTTGGAGTCGCTGTCTTGTTCGCCATTATTGTCATGAGCGCCAACGAATGGAGCGACTCCAACGAAGTCATCATCTATGCAGTCGCTACCGGCCTGAGTATGATTCCTGCGTGTCTTGTGGTTGTTTTGACAATCACGATGGCTGTTGGTACGAAACGAATGGTTCAAAGGAACGTCATCGTTCGGAAACTCGACTCTCTCGAGGCTCTCGGAGCCGTTACAAACATCTGCTCTGACAAGACTGGAACGTTAACTCAGGGGAAGATGGTCGCCAAAAAGGCCTGGATCCCTTCGATGGGTACTTTTTCGGTGGGCAATTCCAATGAGCCATTTAACCCGGAGATCGGCGATATGGGCTTCGATGAGCTTCGTCCACTTCAAGTAGACCCTGACACTATTCGGCCCAAAGTTTCACCAGAAGACTTCGTGAAAAACAAAGCCTTGGAAACTTTCCTGGACATTGCTGCAATGGCGAATCTTGCTCACGTCTATAAGCAGGAGGCCGGGGAGTGGCATGCTCGTGGCGAACCAACCGAAATAGCTATTCAAGTTTTCGCTTCTCGCTTCAGCTGGAACAGGGACCGATGGACCAAAGGGCACGACGCGGTTTGGCATCAGAAGGCAGAGTTTCCGTTTGATTCTGACGTGAAAAAGATGTCCGTCATTTTCCACAAAACCACTTCATCAGAAGACAGGCAGATGATCTTTTCCAAGGGGGCTGTGGAGCGCATTGTCGAAGCCTGCACATCCATTGTCTTGGACTCAGAAACTGGCTCCATCCCCCTGACAGATGATATCCGTGACGAAATACTTGAGAACATGGAATGTCTAGCAAAACAGGGTCTTCGTGTCCTAGCTCTCGCTGCGCGTGAATATACCGGATCTGTGCTCGAGGACGGAGAAATCAATCGCGAAGACATCGAAAAAGAATTGCAATTCCACGGTTTGATTGGGCTATACGATCCACCTCGCCCTGAGACAGCCGGTGCTATCGAGGAATGTTACAAGGCTGGAATTGAAGTCCACATGGTTACCGGCGATCATCCTGGCACGGCACGGGCTATTGCTGCCCAAATTGGCATTGTTCCATCCGACATGAGTACGGTCTCGAAAGATGTTGCAGACGCAATGGTTATGACCGCCAGCCAATTCGACAAAATGTCCGACGAGGAAATCGATAATTTGCCGACTCTGCCACACGTCATCGCCCGATGTGCCCCTCACACCAAGGTCCGCATGATCCAAGCATTGCACCGACGTGGGCGTTTTGCTGCCATGACTGGTGATGGGGTCAACGATTCGCCATCCTTGAAACACGCAGACGTTGGCATTGCAATGGGTCAGTCGGGGTCTGATGTTGCCAAAGATGCTTCAGATATCGTGTTGACTGATGATAATTTCGCATCAATCCTTAATGCCATCGAGGAAGGCCGCCGTATTTTCGATAACATCCAGAAATTTGTTCTGCACTTGCTCGCCGAAAACATTGCCCAAGCCTGTACGCTTCTGATTGGATTAGCGTTCAAGGACCGAAATGATCAATCTGTTTTCCCACTCGCACCTGTGGAGATTTTGTGGATTATCATGATCACTTCCGGGATGCCAGATATGGGTCTCGGCATGGAAATTGCTGCACCTGATATTATGGACAGGCCACCGCAAAGCGTATGTATCCCCACCTTCTTGGTTATTCGTACGCACATCACACTAACGTATGTTTTACCTGTATAGAAACAAGGTATATTCACCTGGGAGATCATTGTTGATATCCTCGCATACGGTCTTTGGATGTCCGCCCTCTGCCTTGCCGCCTTCTCACTCGTCATGTTCGGTTTCGGCGATGGAAATCTAGGGGTGCATTGTAACGAGACGTACTCGGCTGAATGTGATACCGTTTTCCGCGCCCGTGCAACGACTTTTGTTTGCCTGACCTGGTTCGCTCTTTTCCTCGCCTGGGAGATGGTTAACCTCCGCCGCAGCTTTTTCCGCATGCAGCCCAAATCCAAGAAGTACTTCACTCAGTGGATGTATGATGTGTGGCGCAACCAGTTTCTCTTCTGGGCCATCATCGCGGGTTTCGTCACCATATTCCCTCTTCTCTATATTCCTGTCATCAACCACAAGGTCTTCAAACACACTGGCATCTCCTGGGAATGGGGTATTGTCTTCATTGAGGCATTCCTATTCTTCGCTGGGGTTGAAGCCTGGAAATGGGGCAAGCGAATCTTTTTCCGACGCCGCACCAGACGCGAACAGCAAGTCCCACATGGAGCGGGCGAACGAGTTCAAGACGACGAGCAATGACATCTGGCTAGGGCTGGATTCCCACGCCAGCAGTGTCCGGACGGCCAAGCCACCGGCATGCAAGGTACGCCGCACAATGTGCCGTTTGTGGATGCTGACTTTGATGCTGCGAATAAAAGTTTTGCGTTCAATGTTCTTGTGAATGTGTTTAGAAGGACGGAAGAGGTACGTATACTGTTGAGCTTGCGGGGAATTGCACTCGAGAGCGGCCTAGACCGTTTCCCTGTGGATTCCTGCGTAGATCGTTGTTCAGTTGATGACTGCGATATTGAATACCCATTTGGTTTGATAGTCGTTGCGGAAGTAGAGATAGCAGTAGATATAGGTAGTTATAGAATGATAGTCTTATATCTTGTACTTCTTGCTATTTCCTCTGATCCTGTGAAAATGGAGAAGAAACAATCGACGATGCAAGAAAAGCTTTCGTCGGTCGTTTGATGTCCAGACTGGTTGGAGGACAAAGAACGGCAAGTGGGGGGGAGGAGTTTGGTTTGGTTTAGGTTTGGGGACCCCTTTGACAAGTCAAAGAAAAAAGCAATTTCACAGCCCTTTGAAAAGGCACAAAAAGGGGCTCGAACCTGCCAAAGCATTTTGCAAGGTTATTTTTAGACCAACAGACGATAAGTTTCTTGTATGAATTGGACTCGGTTCTGCGTCTCCTGGGTCAAAGGCGAACGGGTTATTTGATTTTGCCATCCTAGCTACGCACACATCTTACCGTCCTGTGCGATGCCGCGACCCAATCCCCGACGACCGATCTTCCCCAGCGAAGACGGCGCATTCGCCTCCACTGCGAGAGCCGATATCCCGCAGTTGGCGCCTTCGAGGCCGGCCCACTCTACCACCGCGCCCGCTGCAGTTCTAGGACAACACCATCATCACCATCAGCGAGTGGCAATCGGGCCGTCCGGGCAAAGCAGAGGGACACAAGGCCGTTTGGTCGCTGAGAGCCCGCATATTCAGCACGCAGAAGGATCTCTGGAAGGCTTGGAGGACGAGGAATTTGACGTGGACACCAGCGACTTGGAAGATGAAGACGAGGAGAATGAAGACGAAGACGAAGACGAAGAGGACGAGGAGGATGAAGATTATGAAATGCATGACGACCGTACGTCTTATATATATGTACCTTGGGATTTTGCAGCCCGCGTTTTCCCCAACACCCCCAGTTTCAAATTCATGTGCTTGGTCTTCTGCTGACTCGATCTCTAGAAAAGAATACTTCCTCGCCGATCCCTCCAAATCTCCGCGAAATCTCCTCCCTTGCTTCGTGGACCGTGTCCACGCACAAACCTGGCTGCGGCGTCGCTGCCCTTCGCCATCCCTCCCCGTCACAGTTCTGGCAATCTGACGGCCCTCAACCGCATACATTGACCCTACATTTCTTTAAACGCGTTGCCGTGGTTAGAGTACGCGTATACCTCGATTTTGAACTTGACGAAAGCTACACTCCAACCAAGATGGTGTTTTTAGCGGGAATGGGAGGAAATGATCTGGTTGAGTTTGCGACCTGGCAGGGAGAGGCGCCATGCGGCTGGGTTGATATTTCTTTGGACGGAGTGGGTGGGAGCTACGAGCGGCGGCCGACCATTAAAACGCCAGAGGCGACAGGGAAGAACGGCATTTTGAGAAGCCCGAAGAAGAAGAAGAAGCATTCCGAAGAATTTTACGACGAGATGAATAGTGATGGTGGCGTTGACAGTGATGACTACAATGATCCTCTCTACGATGACGCCACTGATCCATCTGTAGGGAGTATCCTAAAGGCCATGGTCATCCAGGTCAAAATCTGCGAAAACCATCAGAACGGCAAGGACACTCATGTCCGAGGGTTCCAGGTTTTCGCTCGCGATGATGGTTATTATACCCGTACGCGAAGAGATAGCACTCGAAAATCTCTGCGGTCCAGCGGCGGGGCAAGAAAAGACGTGAGTGGTATGCACACCACAGAGGCCAGACGGGATCATGATCTGGATACTGGGATGGCAGGATTTGGTGAATCAGATTGGTTCCTACAGCCCGAAATCCGCTAGAGTTGCACTTTTTGAAAATCCTTTCCGAGGCGTCTATTATTGCATTTTGTTTTTTTTTTTTTTTGGTCTGCAGTTCCCTTTTTCTATGTGATGATACCCAATGCATCGTAAGCATGTTTTCAACTTTGCCCATGCCGGCAATCCCGGAGTTATTATTTTTATTGACCCATATCCCATGCTAAAGCCATGGAAAAATGTTTAATTGCGAACTAAGTTTATTTTGTACGGTTGTTATAATTTATAGTCGTCGTTATATATGTTGTCCCTATCCATTTCAGAGGGACTTCTCGAGCTCTGCCGCAACGGCATCGCCGACTTCGCTTGTCGTTGCTTTTCCGCCAATATCTCCCGTTCGAATTCCCGCTTCAATGACTTTTGATACTGCATTTTCGACAGCCTTTGCCTCCACTGGCCGGTTCAGAGAATATTGGAGCATCATCGCCATGGAAAGGATAGCAGCAACTGGGTTAACGATTCCTTTTCCGGCGATATCCGGGGCAGAACCTATCGGAATACCGCATTAGATAAAAGGAAAATATTGGTAAGGGAAAAGAGTCCGACTGCATACCATGGATAGGCTCGTAAATTCCGTTCACTCGAGATTTTCCATCGGGAATTCCATTCAAGCTGGCACTAGGCAACAGACCTAAAGACCCAGGGATAACACTGGCTTCATCGCTAATGATATCTCCGAAGAGGTTACTTGTGACGATAATGCCATTCAGCTTTCGCGGGTCTTTGATCATTAACATCGCTGCACTGTCAATCAGATGATGGCCAAATT
The DNA here is from genome assembly GCA_001430945.1 of Amauroascus niger. Classification (NCBI taxonomy): domain Eukaryota; kingdom Fungi; phylum Ascomycota; class Eurotiomycetes; order Onygenales; family Onygenaceae; genus Amauroascus; species Amauroascus niger. The sequence goes on from LJPK01002051.1 coordinate 87,608, forward strand.
TGACCTGTGGAAATTCCTTTTCCATGATTTCTGTCACCACTTTGCGCCACAAGCGGCTTGTTGCGAGCACGTTAGCCTTGTCCAGGCTCCATACTGGCAGCGGGGGAGAACGCTGCATAGCAAGGTGACCAGCAAGACGGGTGATCCGTTCAATCTCTGGTCTTGAGTATGGTTCTGTGTCCATCGCGTAGCCATCACCGTTATCTTCTTTTCTGTCGCCAAAGTATATTCCACCAGTGAGTTCGCGGATAATATTGAAGTCAACATCCCGGCACACTTCGGCTTTTAGCGGAGATATATCGACGAGTGAAGGGGCGGCAAAATTGCAAGGCCTGAGATTGCCAAACGTTCCCATTTCCTTTCGGAGACGGAGAATTCCTTGTTCTGGACGGACCGCGCCTGTGCCCCATTTCTGTCCGGAACGCCGTCAGTGTCTATTGAACGCTCCATGGAATGTTTTCCGGGCAATGAGAAGCATACAGGACCGCCAACAGCTCCAAGAATCACGGCGTCTGCGGCTTTTGCTGCTTCGAGAGCTTCTTCCGTCAGAGCAATTCCGGCAGCGTCTATCGAGGCCTGAAATACGAATGATAGATTAATGAATTGTTTCACCAATTGGGCACTCAAGCTGATATCCTGTTGGCCGAAGAGACTAAAAGAAGGGGTCGAACTTACTCCTCCAAGCAGATGGTCTTGGAAGTTGAACTCGATATCATCCCTCTTATTTTCGACTACTTTAAGGACCTAGGCGCGGTAAAGCGTCAGCGTTGTTTCTTTTTCGGACCTCGCGTCATTTCGAAGATGGTCGCATACGCACCTTAACTGCTTCTGCAATCACCTAGAATCCAAAGAATCAAACAATTGTAAGTAATCATCCTGGTATTGAGTCCGTCACACTGGAAACATTTTCGAGTGTGCTCACCTCCGGCCCGCAGTAGTCCCCCGCGAAAACGACAATGTTGTATTTCACCATAGTTGCAGTTTGTTTAGATCCTAACAAATAAACCAGAGCAACAATGCAGATAACCAATCAATTCAAGAATTCCTTGAGCGAAATCAAAGCACGGTAGATTGAGTGCAGCAGCATCGACATGAACAGGACCGGAAGTGAAGAGAGGAAGCTTGGGGGAAACTTTGGGTACGCCTGCCCCGCCCTCCGATATCGGCAGCGGAGCGACTATCTGCCTTTCGGAATAGCGCGTGGTTAGTTAACTTAAATCCAACCTCCCCCCCCTTTCTTTCCTTCGAGCGGGCAAGGCTCGTGAGTTAATCCATCTTCCTTGATCCCCTTTCATCGTCCGCAAGAACAAAGTTCAACTCGCCTTGCCATCTATTTTCTCATTTCTCAAGCGGTCTTGTACAGCTCGACTCACTCTGCATTTGGCCCTTCTGGACGCCGTTTGCTTCATATTATCTATAATCTCTGGCAGAAGCGTTCTCAAACCACGACACCCAGCCTAAACGTACTGCCGTGACAGGCATCGAGCATCAAGACTTACCAGCTTCTTTGACATCAAAGATGACTCCAGAACGCCTCTTGAGAGCTTCTGCAGATTATACTCTGAAATCCAAAATTTAGAGTGGCTGTTCATTGCGTACTCTCCTACCTCGCTGTCAACTGGTATCAAAAAAAAAAAAAAAAAAAAAACTCTTCATTGCCCAGTGCTATTCAAGGCCCCTCCGATTCCATAGGCTTTTGTCCGTATACAAAATGGAATTTGTTATAGAGATGATTCTTCGGGCTTTTGAACTCCGCACGGATTCCAGCTATCAAGACTTGGGTTTCCTCCACAGTGAATCCCATCACTCGGGTATATAGGGCCATCATGTATGGCTCGAGAGCAGAAAGAACATGCGCCAATTGGTAACGTCCCAACTGTTTCAACTTGGGGTCCTTTGCCCAGCTGCCAACGGGAACCTGCGAAACTATGTCAGTTTACGGCCAGCACGGATTGACAACGGATTATATGGCTATTTTACCTTGTAGATGTCATCTTTAACATTGACAAAGCCAGCATCGATCAGTTTCTGTTTGTGCGTTGTTGCGACGTTAAACTGCTTCCCGAATTTTGCACTGGCTTCGTCCCCCAGGCGCTGGAACTTTTTGATCAAAGGTGCGTTGTCCAGACCGTTGTCGTCGGAGTGTACGTCTGTTTCATGCTCTTGCATCTCAATCCATCCTCCTGGCTTCAGGTTTTTATAAGTCTGTTTGTAAAGCTGGTCCCAGTTTGCGATACTACCCCCCATTGCTCGCCCGTGGATGAAATCGAACTCTTCGCCAGGCTGATAGGGCCACTCGCCCTCGACATCCTCCACATAGAACCTGCAGTTGGGTGGAACCCACGTTGGTTGAATAGGGCTTAGATCAGTGCCGATGACCTCGCAACTTGGAAATTCGTCCGCAGCATCAACTACCCAGATTCCTAAAATAACACCGTCAACATCGCTTTTAGTTAGACCAATGGCACAGAAGCCGCAAACTATACCAGTTCCGGTACCAAAATCAAGGATTCGTTGGGGGTTCGGCGGGAGAGGAGCACGAAATAATTCTCCGCCGAGCATCATGCGGAAAATATGGTGGAAAAGATCTAAGCGGTCCTGCTCCTTCTCGTCGTTCGGAAGAAGGTCTGTGGTGAAAATTCCTGGTAAGTATATCCCCGAAACAGATCATGGATGCGGCCCATCAGCTCTGTTTTGTCCCGCGAAAGACTCACATTCGCCGGCTCGGTAAGCGTGATAACGTCGGCCATTTTCATATTTATAGTCGAGAACGGAAGAAGCTATAGATGTGCTTGTGTCCGAGTTGAACGACCCTCCGCTGTCATCGCCATCGAACTCATCGGTCTAGAATAAACTCGGACGATCAATATGTGTCGTCCAGCTAATTCAAGATAAGATCAATTACGCACATCAATGACTATGGCGACATCTGGCTCGCCTCGCCGATGTTCCCGTCTAAGGTCGTTCTCCTAACATTCCATCAACGCAAGCTCTTGGAAGTGTATCTTTCATTTTTAAAAATATGACAAGAACACATGATAATGGCTGGGAATACCTGTGATTCAACATTAATGACACCAGCCATTGTTCACCTTTGGGTGATATTTCTTGGGGAAGATACTAGGTGGGACAACTTTGAAACTTTTACGGCGGCACCCGAATGTATTTTCTGGAGATGCATGGTCTTATAGAATATCTCTCGAATTCCAAAGAAAATACGAGCGGCGAAGCTTTCCGTCTTCCCATTGGCTGCAGGCATTAGAGATCCATGCTGATATTATTGTCCATTGGTATTGCGAAACGAAACAAAGGTAAAAGTTCGGCATGGATGATGCATAGCTTCTGGCCCAAAAGCCTGGAGTGTTTGCCGAAGATCAAACGTTACAACCACTAACATATGCCAAGCTTAGCAGCATCTGTTAAGTTCACCATGCCCCATTGTCAGAGATGTTGTTAGAAAGAGTGTCACAGCAGTATCCAATCTATGGGCTAATGTGTCTGAATTAGGTTGTGCGAGATTTTCAAGAGACCCAGCAAGTCTCCCAAACCCCCTTAATCACCCCAATTGCGAATATGGCGGGTAAGGAGAACCGCGTCCCCGGACTGGGACAAGTTAATTATTTGGCTCGACCAAATCCCAGTTCACGGGGCAAAATACGACCCGAGCTGTGAACGATACTGCAACAGAAAGGCAAACTTAGCTTAAGGAGAAAAAACCGAACAACTCAGACATGAGGAGGATTGTTGGCAACACCCAGATCTATCAAGAAAGAATATGCACGTAATAACCTATGGTGCCCCACACGTGCATGCATCAGGCACAATTTACAATGGCCTTGTCCCCAAAGGGTAATCATCGAATTTGATGCTATGGCCAAATATATCCCTTCTTATCGACCTGCATCGCGTATTTGCACCCGCAAGCGCTGGAAACGAAGCCTTGGGATTCCAGGCCGCACCGAACAAACAGAGGAATCTGGCCCACGATAAAAGCGGTTCTTAAGCTTCGTTGCCACCCACGCACCGTTCATGGCCCGTTATCATCCTCGCATTGAGCAACATTGATTTCATGGTTTTGCCCCCATCTCTCCAACACCATACAGTCTCGCGATACACGTCCTGCAAATGATAGCCTCCATGATATCCTTATCGGAATGTTGCAGCAGTGGTGTTTCAGCCTGGAGGATGTGAACTTTCTACTGGAAACAGTTACTTCTTCTTGAAGTGTGCTAATGGGTTGCTGATGGTTTACCCCAATCTATCGCTTGACCTAGTGAATTATCTAAAGCTGCTTTCTGGCATTCACAATACCGGTGCGGAATGGTTGATGATGATTTGACACTCTATGGAATGCTTCAGTTGTTTAAGGGAGTACATACTGTCAAACCACTTAACACAGCTCGTTCTCACTCACAACACGTTGCTGATTCCAACATTTTGGCCTTCACCAAGGGATTTCTCTTCCGCATTAGAGAAATAACTACGGCCTGGACGTCGACGATTCTTTTTTTGTAGCCAGTTCTACCTCGTTGGATTGGTAAATACAATATGATACCGGCCTATCTTCCCATCTACCCAGCCAACGTGGGACCGCAAATTAATCCAGCTTCGGATCGTCTATATGATACAGAGAATGAATATGAGAATGACGCATTAGAAAAGAGGGAAAGAGAGAAGAGAAAAAAAAAAACATATAGAATAAAAAGAAAGTAGCCAAGTCTGCATAAAAACATGTCAAGTCAACAGAGTAACAAATATGATATAAGGAACTGAAGGAATAAAAGGTTGTACAAAAAGAAAAAGCAGCAAATTGAGAAGCAGTGAAAATGATGCAAGTCTGCGGTGGCACCTGTCCATGACTTTGGTAGTGAAAAGGGAGAGATGGGATCCCTTGCAATTTAGTGACAGAAGCGTCGTTTCAAGAGAGCAGGAGAGTTAAATTGAATAAAGAATGATAAAACATTTGTCACGTATCTGACGAGATGGGGAAAAGAAAGAAAGGTCCGCTCTGTTTCTTTTTTTAAAAAAAAGAATAATCAAAGGCACTCATTTTCAGAAACTCCATTATAGCCAGTTTGCAAGGCATGTTTCGAGTCTGCAAGACTCCTTGGAGAAGAATTTTCGAGCCAGGCGGTGGTCACCCGGCCTCATTTCAGCTTGGACAAGCCTAGCTTGCGGCGACGGGCAAGGTCACCTTCAGCAAGCCACTTGCTGGCTTTCACCATCTGAACAATGTTGATAAACTGCTTGGCAGCCATGATCGGAGCGGCGATTCCTGTGATGACCCAAGGCCAGAAACTATCCATCTTGTTTGCTCGCGCGAGTTCCAAGGCGCCGGCGCTCCACGGGCTCGCGAAAAGGGTCGAGATGGGAGGAATGGCTGGTGATCCGGGCTGAGCGGACCCTCCAATTGCGCCGTCGCCTACCGGCTGGAGGAGCGATGGTGAAAGGGTTGGAGACGAGAAGGAGAGCAGATAGAGCCCGATGAAGAATAACTCGTTCATGCTGCAGAAGACAAACAAGACAATCTAGAGAGTGGTACGTTAACAAACAAAATGGAAGGGTTTTGACAAACACTTTGGCAGAGCAAAGCTCACCTTGTTGTTATAGTATTGGTACAGGATCCAGCTCCTGCTCGAGTCCACCTTTTTGTGGCTCTGGCCCGATCCGCCCATGGTCAAAGTGGCGTACATATGCATGTAGTGGCTGGCAAGGTCCAAACTGATCAGGCCCTGGAACAAGATCGCCCAGCGTGGCCAAGCAGAACTCAAGAAGACCAGGAGGCAGGCCGTTGTACATCGGTCAGTAACCATATCCAGCACCGCACCAAACGTTGTGGACTGGTTATACAGACGGGCGGCGTATCCGTCGAGCGCATCGAGGAGGCACGAGACGCTATAGAGCAAGGAACATGTGCGAGGATGAAGAGGCATGTAATAAAGTGATGCAATGGCAAGCACAACACGGATATAGCCTAAATGTCGAAAATCAAAACCATCAGCATTTGGGACAGGAGCAGAATCAACAAAACAAAACATACCAATAATGTTGGGCCAGAACATGAAGATATTTTCCTGCGGTTCACCACCGTGCGTAGACGAGATCGCTTTGCGTTTTGGGCTCTGCTTGCGGATTGTTCCGTTGGTGCTGGCGGATGCGCCATCGCCCTGGTTATGCGACGGCTCCGCGGCCTTTTGCTTTCTCCCTTTCCCAGACATCTCTAGATTTGTATGGCGGTGCAAGCCTTGACCTGCGAGCGAAAAGATGGGAGCTGAGCCGGCCAAACCGGGAACAGGGTTAAAGCTCAGTATGTGACAGGAACAGGCTGGAGGAGAGGAGATGGGTCTGCAAGCAAAGCTAGAGCGGACTGCCTTTTGGAAGCCAGAGTATTATGTGCGCAGGTAGGAATTTGGGTCGCGGCTAAGAAGAGGTTGATTGAGGATGGGATTTCTACCTGTTCGAACCAAACGGCAAGAGAGAAAGAAAAAAGAGCAAGTCAGCCAACAAAAAGTCCTTTCGCGCGACAAAGCAGACAGACATCCTTTCCTCGAGAGGGATCCTGGCTTTCCCCTCCAAAAGAGGGCTGAAAGAAAACAATTGAAAAGCAAATACACACCCGGATCCTGTTCCTTTTCTTTTTTTTTCCCTCCTTCTTCTTCTCCTTCTCCAGTTGTCCCGAATTCCTGAGCTTTTCCCTCGAGGTTGAAAATCAAGAACCTCCGAGCTGATCCGCCAAACGCACCCGAATTAAGATTTGATTTGTTACGCAGAAACGGTAGAGCGGTCGAAAAGGGAAAAGAAAAAGAAGAAAAAGTAAGAAAGGAGCGGGATCAAAATATGCCCTGGATGGAGAGAGAGAGAGAGAGAGAGACTGAGAAAAGAAGCTTGTAGAAAAAGGAGCGTGTCGAAAAAGGGAATGGGGGTGCTTGTTGCCTCGATGACGGTATCTCAAACAGACATTCGACCGGGGGGGGAGAGAGCCTAGAGGAGAGGAGAGGAGGAGGAGAAGAAGGAAGGGGAAAGCAGTTCCAAGCCGGGGCAAAGCAACGAGATTTTAGACAAATAGAAGAGTTCTCTTTTGCTTGCTCCCCAATGTTTGCTTTTCTCCCTTTTTCCCAACAAGAAGAGAAGAGAGAGAGCAAGAGAGAGATGTTGGCAGAATGTTTTTTTTTTCTTTTCTTTTCTTTCAATTTTAACGACTTAGAAAAGGCAAACTAAAAAAAGCTCAGCCTTCTGAGAGGGCGGGATCATTGATTCAGCCCCTCAGAATCAGATTTGTTGCGCCTTGTTGAACGGCAGACTCCTCAGGATACAGATCATTTTTGTTAAATAATTACAAGTTCATGCTGTCATTTAATCTCATGTAGTTTAATTATGTACAATGGTAAAAAAAAATCCAATCTACAGAGTATAGGGAAGAAGATATTAACATAAGTGGAATCCAGAAATGAAAAAAAAAATAAAAATAAAAAAATAAACAATGACAATGATGTTGCCTAAAAACATGCAAGAAAAAAAAAAGGGGGTAACCTGCTTCAGAAAAAAAAAGAAAAAAAAATAACAAACTGGGGAAGACAGAAATAGAAAAATGGAGGGAGCCCAGAAAAGGAAAAGAAAAAAGAATACTCCTACGAGTCCGTGTGAAAGGGCAGAGTTAAAGCGTGCTTCTTTCGATCAAGTTCGTCGCACACGCGGATCAGACGCTTCCTGTCTCCGCCAGTCTCGCGATTCTCTCGTGCCCATGCTCCCAAGCCCTCCTTCCAGACGTCTCTCCCAGCCTCCCAGTCGAATCACCAGGCACGTTGCATTGTCGCCGTCCTTGGACACCTCTGTCGCAAAGCCGACCACGTCGCGGGCCCCCTCGTCTGGCGTCTTTGCTTCCTTGACAATGTCCACGATCTCCTGGTCGGACAGAGTGCCACTCACCCCGTCCGACATCAGGACGAGGAACGAGTACTCCGCCGGCCCCAGTTCAACCCGCCTGACCTCGGGCTCTGCCGATATGCCGATGCGCTTCGACTGGATGTCCCCGAACGCGCGGCTGTTGGCCAGCCCGCTGATGCGCTCTTCCCCAAAGGAGTCGGTCACCATCGAAGTGGCATACCGCCGCAATCGGTTGCTCTCGACGGGAGACGAAGGATGGTGGTCCGTCGTCAACGGAATAGCGGTGCCCGTGGCAGTGGAGCACAGTAGAACTCGGGTGTCGCCCACGTGCGAGACGACGAGGGACGACGGCGCCGAAGGATGCCAGAATGGCGCTGGCGTGGGAGTGGAGATCATGGCGATGCTGCAGGTGCTCCCGCCCTTGAAGCGCTTCGATCCCCCGACCGCTGCCTGTCTCAGCCGGCCGGGGTTGTGGAGGATGTCAAGCTCGTTCAGCGGTCTCTCGGCCCGAGCGGCGTCGTCATCGTCGTGCTTGGAAGCCTGTGCGCTGATGAAGTCGTAATCCGCCTTCAGAAAAGCGTACTCCAGCACCTCTTCGATCGGCACGCCCATGCTCATGTCCAGACCGAGATTGTGCGGCCCGGGAGCGAAGCTGTCCGTGTGTAGGTCGTTCTCCCCAAAGTAACAAAAATGAGCAGGTTTGAAGCGCCTGAAGTAGCCACCAACCAAGTCCCTCCAGGCGGTGACCAGAGATTTCTCTAGCTCACCGGCTGCTTGTCTGTTCCCCGGTTGAAGTATAGGAAGATCACCCGAGAGCATGCCCTTCCCGTCGTGGCCTTGGCCCGAAAAAGAAGTCTTGCTATCGTCGGTGCCATGACCGTAGGCGTGCTGGCTTTCCTGAAAGGCCTCCCGGTTCCGGACAGGCCGGTAGGGTAATGTTGTTTTGTGAGTGTTCCTTCCCAGGCTAGATCCCAACTCGAACGCCGCCGCGGTCTCCTGCACGTATCCATGTAGTCTGTCCCTCAGAAACTCGCTGCACACCACGCCTCCATGCCCATCAAAGACGCCAAAATAAAACACCTGCGGATCGCCGATTGCATTTTCAGCAACCCGGTTTTCCGCCGGTGCATCCGCTTTATCGTCCAGTCGCTTATCGATGGTCAGGGAGAGCGGAGGCCGTTTGGAGAAGGCAGGTATCTCGATGACGCCCGCCTGGTATGTATCCTCGTTCGCCGGACGGGACCCACGCGACACGGAGGCGCCGAAATGGTGCTTTGCGCTCCGGAGCGGGATCCGTACAACCGTGGTCTCGCGCGACACGCCCACGGGCGACAGCACGGTCGCTGGCGATTCTCTTTTGGTGGAAGCGACATGCGGAGTTGATTCCGAGCGAGGAAAATGGAGCAGCGGGCCGGGTGGTGCGCGGGAGTCTGGATGGAGGGAGGAGACGGGTAGATGGGTGACGAAGTAATCGTGGAAATACCGTCGTTCGGGCTGTCTGCTTGCAGTGGTTGTGGTTGTAGTGCTGGTGGTACTGGTGGTACTGGTGTGCTGGCCCGGATGCTGGTGGGTTGCGGAGGAGCCTGAGAAGGAGTCTGTGTGCTGGCGTCGTAGAAATGTCGCGATGAAGGCTGTTTCTCCCCCATTAGAATCCCAAAAATGATCCAGAACGAAAACGGGCCGATGGAAGTGGGGATGGAATAGATCATAGAAGACATACTGTAGCTGTCAGCAAGCGTCCACGCATGGACTCGTGCTGGTTTCACGAGCCGTGAACTCATCGAGACATGAAGTTGTCGGAGGAACTGCAAGGCAAAAATCGACGAAACAAGCGGATGAAGCCTTCTTGTCTATGTGCTTTCTCTTGCTTGAAGGGGGGG
>LJPK01002051.1:105604-161164 GCA_001430945.1 Amauroascus niger
CCCCGGTGGGCGGAGGTATCTCGTCAATAGCCGAGAGAATTGCTTTCAGGTGGTTTGGGGCCCATTTCTCATATATTAAAGCTGAAATTGCTGGTCATTTAATATCCCAACACCTAAGGTACTGCAAACAGCACTTGGGGTAAAAGCAGATGGGATATACTTGCTGGTGAATAAATGAATTCACTCTCTTCTCTAGCCTCATGAACACAGGGCACTATTGGGGGTTTTGTCAATGGGCTAGGAAGATTGTATATATCGGTTTCCGGTATTGGAGGTTAGAGATTTAATGGAAATAATATGAAAATAACGATAGTAACAAAGAGAGTACAAAAGAAGGGGGAGTGTCTTTCCAGAAGCTTCCAGGGTTTGGAAAATGATTTCAGCAAGATTTAATATTGCTTCTTCCCGTTCAATTTCCGTACCAGTCCCCAGTATACTAAAAGGCTATCTCTCCATGGCACAGGCCGCTCTTCTTCTGGTACCAAATCTGTATCTTCGTAGTCGAGAATGTAGCTTATAGAGAGTGGGTGAGTGACGGCATGATGAACTATGTAGGGGAACAACTCACCATTTATCGTTTTTAGCATCATAATGAAGGTTTCGAAGGCCCTCGTCGTTGGGAAGTCCACCGCAGCTATGAAGTTCACTAGACAATGATTAGTGGAGTTGTGATGGACGGTAGTTATGGGTGGAGCAGGGAGCGGGACGAGATCCTAACATACTCTGCTGAACGACGAAACGCAGCACGAATCCGCTCTCGTTCCTGAAAGGGACGCTCCCAGAAATCCACCAGAGACTCGCCAGGAACCTTTTCCATGACGAAAAACAGAATGTACCCTCCAGGAACAGGCATATGTTGGCTCTGCCATGTATTGGTCCAACACACCACTTTCGGAGTGACGGAGCAACCTTTCTTGTTGAGGTGCCGCAAAAGGGCTAGCTCGTGTGCGCTGACTTTATTTGGGTAAGTCAACGCCAGTCTCGCTCTCTCATCTGGGCAGCAAGAATCATGGTGCATCGGCGGAACTCTAGGGAGTATTTTGGTTAGCAAACTGAGGCGCAAAGCGGAAACAAATGCGCGTACTGCATCCTGATCTTGATGACCGCCTCCCTGCCAGTAAATGGGCCTTCGACTTGGGAACAGTGATACACTGCTTGTGCCTCTGCTGTGTCTTCCTCCGTGTCGAGGAAGTCGGCAGAATAGGACATAGTCTTCTCTGAGAGTTTCTTGCCGATTTCCCATCGCATGCCATGGTTAGGAAAATCAATGACTTTTTGGTTGAAAGAATCATCAATCCACGCTGCCCGGTGTCTGCCCATGTTGATAGTGTTGGCAAGGCTCGAGATGGTTCAACCAGGCGTGAGTCGTGACCGGACACTGATTCAAAGCAAAGCAATCTTTCCTTCTAGCTGATTCAAAATAGCGGCAGAGAGGACAAACTTGCTAACTAGAAGAGAAGAATTCGACCATGCGCGCGGTATTTCACACTCCTTTGCTGCGATGGGCAATCCCAACCTGCTACAAATTTGAAGAGTTTCACAAGTTTTTGAATCTATGAGACATTTGATCATACAAATTACTTGATGAAAGTACGGAGTAGTAAACAACAACCAAATTGATGATATAACTAATTAATTGCATAGAGCTTTCCCCATGTTTTATTGGTTTCTAGAGCTTCCGCGCATGTTCTTGGTTTAGTTAAGCCTTTGAGAGGTGGTGGTTGTTTCATTTAACCTCTCAGACCCTTGGGGGATAAATAAATATGCAGGCTACTGCTAATCCTACGGAATCTTAGCTAGTTACGCTTCACGGTCGCTGGCACGAGCAGGGTTAGAAGCAGAACGCGTCGGGCAACCAGGTTCCTCGTTGAACTAGACCATCTCTGGTGTAACAGGTAACTAGGTAACTACATAGCTACGGATCAGCTGCCATCTCTGAATGCCTTTTTAGCCTTTGTTGCACTGCCATCTCTTGAGGACCATGAGCGTCTGGAGCCATCCATGTCGACAGCAGACGCTGACCATAAAAAGCCCCGTTACGTTATTAGATCATGGCTTGACGCTGCTGCCATAGTAGATGAGACGTTTTATGGGGTAACTAATACTATGCTGTGGCATCTCTGTTGTCAACAGTGGTATAACTGATCGTGAACTTCTTTTCCAGCCGCTTCCAGATGTGGTCGATACGCAGGGTCGCTATCTTAAACCTCGTCCTGAAACTCCCGTATATCAACGCGAGTATGATCCCGAATTTCTGAAAGCACTCGACTTCCGGTTCCAGCGTCTGCTTTTTCACCTACGTATGCGTTACGACAACTACAAGGATGAAGCCGAGGAATGGCCCATAGATCACACGCCAGATGAGCTCAGAGAGCGGGTGGTGGTCCGAACAGGAGGAGCTAACTACTGAGGAGAATACAGGCTATTGCTGAGATCCCGACACCCGAAGACGAAGACAGGGAGATGGAGGAGGCAGCGAAGGCCGCGAGCAAAGCCTACGCGAAACGGAAGAAAGCTCGTAAGGATATGCCACTGTCTCAACCCGAACAGCTCGGTTTGCCAACTTCTGTTGACAATACGAAGAAACGGAAGCTAGATGACAACCCTTCATCTCTATCTACTACTCGAAAACGACGTCGTACTTCGTCCCCCTGCGATACTCTCTACGATCATAAACATCTGCACAAAGGAGAATCTCGTGAGTCATTGGAATCGACTCTGGACAAGGCTTCCGCTCCCTTGTTGGACTTGCCTCAAACGCCATTTTGAAGGGTCCTTGGCCTCTCTGTCTTACCTCTACCGCACACGCAGCCCAATATAACCCCTTTCGATGAACCCAAACGACGTGACATAGCTCCGTTCAGCAATTAGTGGAGAAAGAGCCATCTTCGCGACTTCGAAACATTATTAGTGCACATCTATTTGCGGATCCCGTCCCTCGAGAAGATTTTTTTCCCTTGTTCATAAAATGCCAACGCTAGCCATCTATGGGATGTGGTGGGTTCGAGAGACTGTCGGGTTGATTGGAGATTTGCCGCAGATCTATTCAGACGCAAGTAGGCCATCGCTTCTCGCAGCCCGCAAAACCTCCTCCGCGATATTCCTATCATCCTCCCAACACAGAATCCGCGCGACATCCCCCATAGGCACCCACACAGTATCAAACTCCTCATCTCCCCATGTGTTCTTTTCTTCTGATCCACTGTGAAGTTCCCACTGGCTGTGAACCAAAAGATAATCTTAAGTATTCTCTCCTTTGTCATGCGCTGTTGAATTGCAACTGGCTCAGTGATAGACCTTTCCTCTTTGTCCTCCAAATCTGGCACTGTAGCGAGTGGCTTGATGCTGATAGGAAGAAGCTTAACATCATGACCAGTCTCCTCAAAATCGCGCAAGGCTGCCTGTTCAAGTGTCTCGCCAACGTTCTTGCGGCCCTTGGGGAGTAGGTACTCGCCCGTTTTGCGCCAATGAATGAGGAGGACTTTGGCATGGGCAAGATCGAGGGTGACCGTACCGCTGCCGATGCAGAAAGACTCGGAGAGGTGGAGACTGCGGTCGGACATGGCAAGTGGATAAACGTTGAAACACGTCGCCACAACCTTACTGCTTCAAAGAGAGAGAATGTGATGTGATCTCGGTTGACTGGGTGAGTGCGTGTGTGCTCGTGTGTGTATCTCATTTGATTTAACTATCATACACCGACCCAGCCGCCCCCGAAGGCAGCTAGCTATGCCGGAAAGCAACCTAACAAATCAGCCGCCAGCTACGGCTCTAACTAAATACATGGGGTCATTACAAAATAGGTAGAGATGAATGAAGTAAAGGAGAGACAGAAAATCATAAATCACCCCACAACAAACACCATTCAGCTGGTTTCATCCTGGTACTGCACATTGCTGCTTAATGCATTGTGTCCCGGGCCGTCCCGGTAGCCTATCGATTAACTAACTAACTACTGCAGCTGGCAGAAGCTGGATTGGTCTGAACTTTTTTACGTGTGGAAATGCTTGTTCCACGACTCCACATAGAATTACTACCTGTGCACGGGGCAGTCCTTTGTCTCCTCCACATTCCTGATGATCTGGTCACTGTCTTCTTCTCGATATGCGTGCCGACGAACGGGCGACTTGGAAAGACGGGAGACCTTGAAGTGGATTTAGAGGGCGGGCGACTTGGTGGTCTTTCGCGGTCGCCCGTCTTTCGTTACGACCGCGAAAACGACGGGAATCAGGATAAGATTGAAACTCCTTGGAAGCGTTAATGTTCACCACCAATGCGAGCATACCCTATAATATATCGGCCCTAAAGTCATTGGCTGTTGAGAAGCGATACACAAATACGACACAACGGAGCATGTATCCTTGAAATGTGAGCGACAAGCACTAATGTTCACCACCAATCCGAGCATTCATAGTGCAGTATCTTGGTCCCAATGCATTCATGGGGCATCCTGCGACTGGTTATAGAACACACTAGAACCAGTTAGCCAATCAGAAACCCTTATTCAATCCAACAAAACCTCGTGCTGGCTCTTCTCTCTGGTCTGAAATTGAGCAATTCAAACAAAAGAAAAGGTTACTTGTGGACCAACTGTTAAGGAACAAAGGTCGGTCCCTTGAGCACGCCGCGGGCTTTTAGAGACAAAGAAACACTCCGTACAATAATGCAGGTCAGAAAGGACAGGTATGATCTCGGAGTATCTGTTCAGCTTTCAGTTCATCAGGGTATTCAGGAAATGCACTTTTCATCGTCTCCAACCAAAGCGTCCATACGCGCACAATATAGCAGGCCTTGGTAAAATCCCAATACTCGGGATACCAACCAGCAAACTCCCAATCCACGAATCCAGATAATCTCCCATTGTGGACCAACACATTTGCCGGGTTGAGGTCCGCGTGCGCAAAGAAGACACGGTATGAGCGGGAATGCACGTCTGCGATCACGGCTCTGTCGGCAGGGTCTGGAATCAGACCGCACATATCCATCAGATGCTTGTTAAAATCCGCGATGTTGTCATAGGGTCCCGTGCTGCCGTCCTCATTGTCAATCCGACAATCCTGACACTCTCTGCCAAGTGAGCTGCAGATAAGGGGAGGATAGGGATTTGGGATGGACCGAATCTGCTCAATGTAATCCCTAAAATCAATACTGAACTGGTGCAGTTGGTCGGTGTTCATTGTCTGGAGACATTTCCCAGCAATGTCACCCTCAATGCGAGTAGTCAACAGCCAACCTTCCTTTTTTGCTGGCAACTCTATGAAATCCAAAACCCGCGGCGCGTTCACTGTTGTGTATTTTGCAACCATTTCGAGCGCACTTGCTTCATATTGGACACGAAGAAGCCGGGACCGTTTGAGATACAGGTTGAAGGGTAACCGTTGGACATCGCGGACATGGTAGGTCCCGCTACCATAAAGGTGCTCGCCAATTGGTAGGAGAAGGCGATAAAGAGAAGACGGACGGATTGTGGGAGTAGATGGTAGAGTCGAAGTAGCATCACGGGCAACTGCGGCAACGCGCTGAAATCAGCAAGCCATGGTGGATTTTGAGTGCAAAGGAATACGCACCTACGCTAACTATGTCACACCACTCCGGCCACGACCCCCCAGACTAGTTACTTACTCCAGCAATCGACGATGAGATACACAGTCACTATTCCGTACTCCGTGCAACTTCATCGGTGGTTAAGTCCTTGGCTGTTGAGATGCGAAGGTAGCGCCGATGGCGAGTCAGAGAGGGAAGGTTAACTAGGTAGGTCGGATTAACTACTAGTTAACTAACTAGCTTAACTGGCTCACCGCCTAGTTAACCATCGATTGTCAAGCTGGAGTTATAGTAGATACCGTCGACCACTGCGGTACTCTGAATTCTTGATATCAGAGCTGAGAGAATCTCTTTATAGAGGTTCTCATCTAGCATTGGACTGACTAGTTATGGATTGAGAATGTCAAGGCAACTAAGTCTAATGGAGGAATGACGCTGCCACTCAAGCTGAACATCCGCAACACGTATCCATCCCACCTACAATGTTGTCCTTCCGCCGCCTTCGTTGGATGTGGCCTTTCTTATTGAGGTTTATTGCGCCGGATTTTCCATGGATTTGTTGATTTTTTCTGCTTGGGTTTTCAGCGAACCGCGTGAAATATCGGTTGATGAAGATGTTGAACAAGGCCCAAAAAGTTTCACAGCACGGTGTAAGCATATTCCTGGTTTCTTGTGGTTTGTTGCTTAAAATATTTACTGTTCTGCCCTATAGACACCTGCAGAAACGAAACTTGACAAGCCTTTTGAATGTCCGGCGTCTATCACTTATCGACATGTCCAAGTTGGACCCGATATGGAAACTCCGAAACCGAGACCAGGAGAGATTATATATATTTCAAAGGGCGTATTTTTAACAAGAGGGGGGACGGCAATTCTCGAGCGATTGCCGTCGGGTGAGGTGGTCAAGACACCCACACCGAATCCGTTTTGTCGGGCTGAAGAGGAGGACTGCCGACAATGCATGCGTGTTGAAGCTCAAGTGTATCAGAAAATCGGTGAACACCGATGTATTCCCAAGTTCATCAAATGGGACCCAACCACCTGTTGCCTTACGATCGAGTATCTCGAAAATGGGAATCTTCGGGAGTATATGAGGGAAAACCATGCAACAATAACCTTTGAGCGTCGTTTTAGTTGGGCAAAACAAGCGGCTGAGGGTCTGCAGGTTCTTCATTCCATAGGGGTTATCCACTGTGATATCTCCCCAAGGAATTTCTTGTTGGGCTCTGATCTTAACCTAAAAATCTCCGATTTCGCTGGCTCTTCTCTATCCGGTTCGACTCCTTCCGCGTATCCAGACCCCCGGTATCGACGCCCAGACTACGACTTGGATGTGCCCTGCTTTCAGGATCGACATCTTCGGGCTAGGGTCACTTATTTACTTCATCATGACTAGTGCATATCCGTTTGAGGAACTACCCAGCGATGAAGTGGATAACCTGTACAAGTGCAGGAAATTCCCAGAGGTCGCCGGCCTGGAATGTGGAGATATAATTGAACGATGTTGGTGTCAGCAACTTGATGCTGCCCAAGTGTATAATCTACTTCAAAAAATTCAAAGGCGGCACATATTTTCAGCAAAGCCCTGGAGTTTGATGGTTAACAATGAGGCAGAGTAACAGTATCTATATCCATCCCATATTACCCATTAATATTGATTTGCTCATAGTTCTTTGCTTAAGAAATCTGCCGTTCATGGTTCACCATTCCCCACCAGACAGTGTTGTCGATACTATGAACATCAAGTGTATTTCTTGGTGTAGATGACAAAAGGGGGAGATATATATTATACAGAATGGATGAGGCAAAAACTAGGCATCTGGTTTCATCAACATGAGAAGTATTTCATTAAAAGCATGTAGTAGTTTTCCAAGGGTTAAGAGACATTCAAAGAAGTAGAAATAATGCAGCGGCCCGGATTAATGATGGAGGAAGGGAGTGGGAGAAAAACACATCTGCAAAGTTTTACAGGGTATTTGGTGAGACACACTTTCACATGAAAGATAACGGAATGGGAGAGAAAAAAAAAGAGGTGAAATTGAGGACTATCACAGATGGGCCTGCTGAAGAAATTTGGACACCATAGGAATCGCTAGAGGAGGAAAAGCAAGAATAATTAGGTGGGTACCCCTCTCTTTTGTCAAGGCAAAGAAAAGGAGGCTGTTGGGAAGCTTTACTCGGTCTTTGGAGACTGCAGAGGCACCAGCTCTGTTCCAAACACCGTATCCCAGAATCGGCTGCTGACTCCAAAGCCGTTCTCGTAATCAGCAAAATGATGTTGTAGGTGGTACTTCTTGAGGTCGCGGTAGTAGGAGGGTAGGCTAAGCGTCAAAGGTCAGTCAAGCAAAACAGCCAGTCATGGGAGATATAAGATTACTTACTTGCGGTGGTGTAGGAAATAATGTGTCAGATCGTAGCACAGATATCCGAAGACCCCTCCCGAGAACACGGTAACCGCCGCGTACCAGTTGTAGAAGAAGACGATGTGTGCAAGTTTGTAGAAGGGCGTGGCGAGCATGATGAATAAGGAAGGGGGCATGACGAGGCGGTATTTATCCATAGGAAGATAGTGGTGAATTCCATGCAGCAGGAAATGGAGGCTTAACCCAACGCGGTTGTCAGGAAGATACCTATATTGTTTAGCGTGTTAGCTTGACCGGAAATAAAAAGAAAGAAACAAAAAAAAAAAAAGGCAGAGGGAGGGGGGATACTGGGGAGGGGAGTTTGAGAACATACTTGTCGATGTGGAAGAGACATCGGTGTAGGCCGTATTCCACCAAGGTCCAGATGAACACGCCGAGCAACCAGTACAGACAGCCGACCAAGATGTTTGACAGGCCGGCGAACCCGACAACGGTCCCGTAGGCAACGCATGGAAGCCAGACGGCGGGGACAATCCACCAGGCGGTTTTGGTCAAAGGCTCGAGGATGTTGCCGAAAAGGGGGGCAGACTCGCCGCCCTTGTAGTGCCGGGGACGATGCACCTGCTCGAGGTAGAAGGCCTTGGAGAAGCCGCCGAACCAGAGCTGGCCAAAGAGCGGCTTGCTCAGATCCAAGAACTTGTGCTGTTTGTAGTCGGCTGTCGTGTCGGTGTCGATGGAGAGGTCCTCTTCGCCAGCCATCCCCGTTGCAGCATAAACCGGGCGCCCGTTTTGATCTCGCGTCACATGCCCGTTCGCCTGGCCGTTGACGACGGGTCGTCCGTCATTCCCAGGCTTGGATGATGACGACGACGACGATGATGACTTCTTCGAGTCCGACACTGTGAATCCGATGTGGCACTCCTCCAAAATCTCATAGGCAGCCTCGGTGTGTTTGTGGGATGGCACGTCGCCCATGATCTCCGAGACGTCCGTGCCTGCGTAGTCGAGGATCAGGTCCCCGCCGCCGGGATGGGCGTCGACGAACGAGGTCACGTCGTAGACCCTGGAGCCGCGAGTCACCCAGCATGATCTGGCGGTGCGGTGCGATCGGACCTCGGAGGAGGGAAAGGTGGGCAGTGTTCGGCCAGGCATCGCCGGGTTGGGACTGGACAGGACAGCGCGGGTGGGAAGAAGAAGGGAGAGAAAAAACGACAAGGCAAAAGAAAAATGAGCGTGGAGGAGAGAGAGAGAGAGAGAGAGAGAGAGAGAGAGAGAGAGAGAGAGAGAGAGAGAGAGAGAGAGAGAGAGAGAGAGAGAGAGAGAGAGAGAGAGAGAGAGAGAGAGAGAGAGAGAGAGAGAGAGAGAGAGAGAGAGAGAGAGAGAGAGAGAGAGAGAGAGAGAGAGAGAGAGAGAGAGAGAGAGAGAGAGAGAGAGAGAGAGAGAGAGAGAGAGAGAGAGAGAGAGAGAGAGAGAGAGAGAGAGAGAGAGAGAGTATATTATAACTACCACTAGCAAGAAAGAGGAAACACAGATAAGAAGATGGGAAAAGAATCGTCTAAAGCGAGAGAAAAAAAGGGTTGAAGGAATGCCCTTTTTTTCCCAGAGCGAATGACACTAAAGAGAGAGAGAGAGAGAGAGAGGAGGTTTGATTTCTCCGGGATGGGGTGACTTTTTCCTTTTTCCTTCTCTCTCTCCTGGAGGCTGGAGGCCGAGTTAAAATCACTTATTTAGTTGAAGGGGCGATGAACTGTCAGCGTCTTTCTTTTGATTAACTCTTTAACTAGTTACTCTTTCCCTTCAAAAGACGGTTTATATCTCCCCTCGACTGCCATCCAAAGAGAAGAACAGTTTCAAAGGAGAATTAGTCAAAAAAGTCATTTCCAAGGGGAGAGAGAGAAAAAGAAAGAGATTCTGAGTTCGGCTTGGCATCTTTAAACTACGGGATTTCGTTAAGGAACCGAACGGGGGAACGGGGGAAGGGGATGGGAGAGAAAAGTTTAGAAGAAGCTTCAAGGAGGGAAAAAAAGGGAAGATTTAAGTCTTGAACCGTGGTCTGGTTGATCCAGCAGAAGGAAGAGAAAGAGTTGACTACTCTTTTAACTTGACTGGTAGTTATATACTCTCTGTCAACTTCTCCTTGTTGTGTTTTGCCACTTAGTTATAACTAGTGTAGTTACAGCTCCAGGGCTGACAGGACAAGGAGTTGTTGACTTTCTTCTCACCCTTTTTTTTTCCCTGTCGATGCATTCATCCCCCCAGTGGTTCTCTTTTATTCACTTCTAACCGATTAATAAATATAACTGACATCGGCTATTAACTATAACCAGCCAACTTAGTTACCCAGGAACAGCTGCATGCATATTCGAACCATTTTTACATTAATAACCCAGCTACCTGAAGATAGCCCACCCAATGGCGGGCTCAACTGGCCGAACGGAGCGGGAGTTCGACTGGTGGAGATGCGAAGGGGAAGAAGAGGGAAGGAAAAGAAAAGAAAAGAAAAGAAAAGAAAAAGAGGATCTCAGAGTTTTGATCTGCCTGGAAGATTGCCCCTGGGAGGGATTTTGCCTTTTTGTTTCTTTTTTTGGATCTTTGAAGCTCGAGATTTTACATCGATCGCCTGCGTTTTCTTGAGGCGAGAGAGGAGAGAGGGGAGAAAGAAGAGGAGGAGAGAGGAGAGGAGGGGGAGAGGAGGGGGGGGGAGAGATAGAGACAGCGACCTCAAAGCCATTTGGACTGGTGATTGGGCCGCCACTCGATAACTCTCTCTCTTCTCTTCTCTCTCTTTCTGTCTGTCTATTTCTATCTCTTCCTCTCTCCCTCTCTCCCTCTCTCCCTCTCTCCCTCTCTCTCTTTCTATTGCAGTCCTCCATTGAACTAGTTAACTGCCCCCCCCCCAGTCGACAATTCGTGATGAAGCTGCGAGTGCCCGCTCTAGCTCGTGCCACCGCGTCTGCACGGTCGATTCCTTTTTCTTATTTTCCCCTTTTGGCCCCCCCCCCATGCACTCCCAATCCCTATAACTTAGTTACTCCCAGGGTATATTAAGTACTCTCTCCCGTCAAGAACCCTTGCTTCATGCAAAGAGGATCATTAGCTAACACTGGTCAAAAGAAAACAAAAAGACAGGACCGAAGCTGCATCCAAGCAGCCTCCCGCCCGTGTTCGCCCAGCCAATCCTACCCTATCTCCCTCCATCTCTCTCCATCTCTCTCCATCTCCCTCCATCTCCCTCCATCTCCCTCCATCTCGCTGTCCTTCTGTCTTTCTGTCCTTCTGTCCAATCCACCTCTCTCTCTCTCTCTCTCTCTCTGACTCTGCCAATCAGGCACCCAAGGTCCAGGAACTGATTAACGCCCAAGGCCCGTTCCTTTTCTTAAAAAAAAAAAGGTCACAGCTGAAAACTTCCTTTGACAGTCTGCAAGAGTGTGAGTTGACGTTTGTGGTCCTTTCATGTTATGTGCATGGTTCTTCAAAAACTACATAACAATAGCCCTCTCTCTTCCTCCCTCCTACTCCCCTGAACTTTTCTTCTTTTTTAATCCATTGACACGTCTCATAAATATTTCCAGAACAGGACCCCCTCCCATCCTCAGGTTTAGTTACATCTTCACTGCAAAATTAGTCTGAGGTTGTCGTTTGTGAGTCTTTTCTCTGTTATTCAAGAGGCCTCCTCTCTGGGCATTCTTGTTGCTTCGTTTTTCTATTTTTTTTTTTCTCTTGGGTTGCTAACTGTGCATTCACCTAACTAACAGGAAAACCCCCCACCATCCTCATAAAACTATACGAAAAACTACACTGGCACAAAAATGAATTCGTCAAGGAGCTGTTCGAGCAGCAGGAATCCATTGACGGCATATCTCCGCCTGCTTCGGCGGACAAAGACTTCTCTGCCCCACGGCCAGCTTGTCTGCGTTTCGGCATCGCCCAATATAAGCACAATCGCCTCGCTGCTAAGGCTGGCACACGCCGTCGGACCCTACATCGCCGTCCTCCAGGTGCACGCCGACATCATCGACGACTGGTCGCTGGATGCCGTTCGGCGGCTGACAAACATCGCCAGAAGGTTTGGCTTTCTCATCTGGGAGGGCGGCCGCATCCTGAACACAAAACGGCGGCCGACGGGTCACCACGCCCTGTCCAGTCATGAAGTCGCCCGGGACGTCGCCATGGCCCGGAAACGTTACACAAAGGGAATCAGTGTGGCAGCCTGGGCCGGTCTGGCCAGTACCTGGGTCATCGGCTTCGAGGAACAGGGAAAAGGCGGTGCTCAGCTCATCCCCACCCTCCGCCAGGCTGCGCGTGAAACCCTCTCGCGGATGACCATGTCTGTCTCCACGGAGATCAGCGGCGGGCACTCGTCGAACACTGCGGGAGCCGGCAGTGCCGACGACGGGGATTCGGTCTGCGACGATGAAGATCCAGATCAGGGGGCCCTCAGTGCCGCGCTTGGAAATCTGGATGTATCCCCACCGCTTCGAAAAGGCTCAGTCATCTCCCTCACACGAACGATTACTCAGCATGCAGAGCCCTCGATGCCTCCATCCATTGAATTGGACGATGAGTTTTACGATTGCGACGATAGCGAATTTGCCATGGATCATGACGTCGCATTTCTTCCGCCGCCTCTTCTCTCCAGAGGCTTGCTCATTTGTCTACCCAGCAGTGCTGACACCCAATCAACGCCACAGCAAAGACGAGTCGCCATTGCATCAGCCAAGGCTCATAATGATTTTGTAGCTGGGTTTGTGACGGAAGAGCCATGGATGAACGTTCGAGGCGATCAAGCTCTGGCAGACACTCTGTGCTCCTCCAGTATAGATGGACAGGAAGCATACGA
Source organism: Amauroascus niger (assembly GCA_001430945.1). Taxonomy (NCBI): domain Eukaryota; kingdom Fungi; phylum Ascomycota; class Eurotiomycetes; order Onygenales; family Onygenaceae; genus Amauroascus; species Amauroascus niger. The sequence continues at coordinate 118,352 of LJPK01002051.1, forward strand.
AGAAAACGGCGGCGATGACGACATCGACGATGAAGAAGACGAGAGAGACCGAGACGACGTGGAAACCTATGCGGTATTCAGCCCACTTGAAAACGACCATGTCTGCCGCAACGCCAATGCTATCCAGCCACGTACAAGCAACGGAGAGGACGTATCATCGCAAAAATCACCCTTGTCATCCCGCCATCAGTCGAATTTGGGCACAAAAGGTCAACAAATCTGCGCGTTACATCAACTTGTTGCCCGAGCTCTTTCGGTCCAATCCGGCATGGGCCCTGCGAATGATTCTTCCTCACCTGCAGGCTCAAAACAAAGTGGTCCGGACATCCTGTACATCCCCGTCATTACGATGCATCTTTGATGTCTACTTTCTCTTTCCTTTCTTTTTAAACCTAGCCATTTTCCTGTCATTTGACGACTGATTTTTTTTGTTTTTATTTTTTTGCATATGGCTTCATCTTCTCCCATGATATCTTCTGCTTACGTGCATATGATTTGAATCCGAACATTGGCGTCCTTGGCGAGCCCAGCATTTGCTAGAGAATTTATCGCCCTTGGTCTTAGTATTGTTTTTTTTTTTTTTTCTCTTGATGGCTTCATGGCTGTGTCTTCTGTGTCTTCTGTGTCCTTTTTGATCACTGCGGGGTTCCCAGGGTATATGATATGAGAGATGTACGTGATTGACGAAACTATACGATGAACCATGACTTATACGAGCGTTGCCTATTGATCCCGTGTTTCTCATGTATCTCATTTGAGCCTGATTGATTTACTTGGCCTTTTGATCATAATTTGCCCCAATAATGTATTTGATAATGCGTGGAAGATGTTTTTTTTCATGAGGCTTTGACGAAGCAAGACAGCCAAGATGGTGGAATTTGTATATTTTATGTATTTTGTTTTGCATCTTGATCGTGTGTGGTTTGGATTTTCACACAAGACAGCATGGTGTTCTATATTTGGTACCCCGATCTGGCCTATTGAGCTGTTAAGACGGAGGCTGTGTGGACTTTGAAATGACCTTGAAAGGCGCAAACCGCGGTCCCAACCGCACCGACCGACTGGTTTTCAAGAATGCGACTCTAGAGATGGATGGGCAACTATAGAGACTGGGGTGGTTAGGCACCCAGACATCCTCGACTGAAAATAGTCACCTGTGTTTTTTTCACCGGGGATTAACTACCAGTTTAGTTACTGGTTGGTGTGCCCGAGGGAACTTGGTTGTTTTCCACCATTCATCTCTTCCAGAGACACTGCGAAAATGTAGATGAATGAGAAATTGAGAATAGAGACAAATGGAAAAAAAAAGGTAGACATGTTGGGGACCCATGCAATTGACATCTAATAAAATACGATATGCAAGGCCAGACATTCAAGATCTCCTTTTTAGTCGGAGGAAACAAACCATGAATAAAAATGTTGCAAAAAAAAAAAAGGAACAAAATCGTTTTTCCAGAAAGTATTAGCAAGTAGTTAACTAGTTCTATAAAAGAGGCGGCCAAAAAAAAAAAAAAAAAAGATCATCTCGTCTCAACCAGCATCCTCTCCGCACCACCAGCCGGCCCGCTGATCTCACCCAGCCCATACCAAACAATCACCGCGATCCCAACCGCCGCCGCAACCGTACTAAACACCAACGCCACGATCCCCTTGGGGGTGAACCCAGCCGGCAACGCCGCCGGCGGCACATTCTGATCCGCCAAGTCCAGAAAGTCCTCGGTGTTCCCGCCGGCATTGCCTTTGTACAAGCTGCCGCCCGCGCGGCACGCGGCGTAGTGCGATTCCGGAACGGGGAAGCGGCGCTTGGACTCGCGGATGAGAAGGGGAGATTCGATCATGGTGGCGACCAGGCCGCTGTCCATGTGCCATTCGATGTGGCAGTGGAAGAGCCATATACCCGGGTTATCGGCCTTGAAGCGAAGGACGATGTTCCCGTTGGGGTTTACGAGGATGGTGTCTCGGCGCATGGGGATCTTGGGAAAGGTGGTGGTGGTGTTGGCGGAGGCGGAGGTGTCGAATGGACCGGATTCGTCGGGGGAGCGGTGAATGGTTTGGAAATGGTGCCCGTGTAGGTGGAATGGGTGCTTGCCGGGGTCGTTGTTGTTGAGGATGATTTCGACGACTTCGCCGTTCTTGAGGATGAAGGGGTTTGTGTGAGGGCTGTAGATGGCGGGATCGGTGGAGAGGTCTTCGGGAGCACTGAGGGTGGTGTAGAGAGTGGGAACTTTTTGCCCGACATAGGTGATATTGTTGAACCAGGCACTGTGAATATAAGTCATACAAGCCGGAGAATTATGATTTATTTTGAAGATGGGTTTGTTTGAATTACTTACTAGTTTGCTCCGTCGCCGAGGTTGTCCATTTTCACATCCAAGATAATCGTGTGGTCGACGTTGTCGTATAGCTCCTCGCCATCGCTGGGTACCAAGTCGAGATCGTCAAGGAAGTCGAATGCATCCACATCCTTTGGTTTGGGGAGGTCCTTGTCATTGTCGTATACTAGCCAGCTAGTGACGTTGTTATTGAGTCCTGGAGGAACTACATCAAACAAGTCCTGAGGGAGTGACGTTGGATTAGCCGGCCTGTGAAATAAAAGAAAAGCCATGAGAAATATATATATCTCACCTGATCCATGCTTCCGACAATAGGGAAATTCGCCGACGTGTCATTCCTCATGCTGACGAGGACACTATATCTCTGTGCGGCCGTGATATAAAGCATGTCCGCCTCTTTCTCTTCAGTCCAGACCCCATCCACCTCAACAACCCTCATCGTGTGACCTTCGAACCACAGATACTGAGCCGCAAACGCGCCAATATTGACGATGCGGAAAAGATAGGTCTTTCCAGGCTCAACGGGCACAGCCAGATTCTGGGTGTCGTTCATCAACGCAGCCTGCGGCACGGGCTCTGCGCCGGATGGGTTGGCAAGGCTGATGAAATGTTTGATCAATTTGGGCATTTGCTCATGGTACCAGTCAGACAGGGTCAGAACGTATTCGTGATCCCACTTTCCAGCGTGAGGAGAATCGGGGTCGTCCACAATGAGGGGGCCGCGAAGACCATCTGGGTACTGGCCATGGCCATGTGAATGGTACCAGTAAGTGCCCGGTTGATCTGTCTGTTCCCATGCAGCGTATTATTAGCATTGAAAAGATCGCTCTAACAGAGGAGAGAGGAAGAGAAAAAAAAAAGAAAAAACGGTATATCATTTTCTTTCCCTACCGTAAAATTATATGTAAACGAGCTTCCGGGTGGAATTAGACATTGCGTCACGCCAGCAGCTCCATCCATTTCAATAGTATCTCGCATAAACAATCCATGAAAATGCAGCGCCGTAGATTGGTTTCCCAATTGATTATTGACGTTGAGGATAACGCGGTCTCCAACACTAGATCTGATCTCGGGGATGGGCCATTGGCCATTGATCCCGATGGTCGGTCTGTCTCGCGCGCCATCCGGATTTCTGCTCACCCAGGTGATGTTGAAATCATGGGTTATGGTCTTCGCATGGCCAGAAGATGCTGTGACCGAGAGCAGAACATAGCAACAGACTAGAAAATTGGACAGCGAGAGAGCCATTGCGAGAGAAAACGCAGTTCTCCCGTAACTACAAGTACCGGGAGCTGGCTAGGGAGGAAGTTTGGGCAAAAAGACCGGACGAAAAGCAAGAAGAAGTGGGAGAATTATCAATCAGATAAAATTATCAATCTCCCCCATCTTATCAAAGCTAGTTGAGTTTAAAAATCGCAGTTAGGGGGGTTGTGGACCCAGAGAGCAGCAAGGCCTAACTGAGGCCCTGAGATGCAGCAAGCAAGGTCGCGGAACAGCCCGTTGCGGAAAGGCAAATGTGGCCAGCGCCGGAACTTTTGGCGAGAGACAAGACTTCCTTTAGTGTGGGAAGGGGAGCAGCAAACAGACATATCGAGCCGTCGTCCATGCTCTAACCCTACAACCAATATAAAACTAGTTCACACAAAAAAGGGATCACAGCTAGTTCATGGCAGTGATCAATAATCTTTCCCACACAATCTCGGGGAATTTCTGTGTAAGATCGCAAATGGAACAACGTCACCGAGTGTGGCATGATAATTCTCGCGTGAGAAAAAGTGTTGCAGTTCCCAAGATTCGCATCTTCTCCGCGGGGTGTTTTTTCTTTTCTTTCTTTCTCTTTCTTTTTTGGCTGGAAAATCAGATAAGGCGGGAAGGGTCGGGAAATCGAGGGCTCTCATTGGCCAATGCGTGAAATAAAGTTAGCTTGAAGGGTTAAGCTTAGCCGGTAAGTTATTTTACGCGAAAATACGGCGTATTGTGGCTGCTCGGTGGCGTTATCAGACCATCAGATAAGATCCGAGGCAAAGCGAAACAAAAAAGGAAAAGGAAAAAGAAAAAAGAAAAAACAATTGAAAAATATAAAGAAAAACAATCAGAAAGAGAGATAATCTGATCTCATTGAGCAGTCAACTTCCACTTTGGAGTTGTCTCGTCAATTCACCTTGACAATCAGGGTTAGCAAGTCCAGGCCGGCTTTTTTGCCTGGGTCCTGGACTCCTGGGGGTGCTTGGTTCGAGCGGAGAATCCAAGACCACACAAGCATTGGAACAAGATCGCCGAGGCCTCAAAGAAAAAGCTTTTTTTTCTCTTTTTTGCCAGGCCCAGTCATCCGTGGTATGCATGTTCATACATAGTTACCCTGTCGGTTTGTTTTATCCCTATTTCCTCCGATCTTTTGAATTCATCCATTTGTCAGTGCGCCCTTTTGCATGTTTTCAAGTAGTAGACTTGTTGCAAGAAAGGCGAAGATAATTAATGAGCAGATCCAAGGAGCAGTATGGGGTAGAGAGAATCATTTCTGGAGCTAGCGGAAATATTCGCGTTAATTTTTCTTCTTGTTGAGGGGAAAAGTAGTTCGCTGCCGGCATTAACTAATTGGTGGCTTCTTGCGCGGCTTTTTTTTGTTCTTCCTTTTCCTTGGTCTTGCAGCTCCGATGTGGACCGACGGAACATGCACGCTGAATGCGCTGCTTGACCTTTTCCCGGTGTGGGAGGAGGAGATTGATTCGGGATTCATTTATCTGATCCATTGTCAGGCTTTTTAATTCAACTAGTTAGTTTTAGCTAGTTTTAAGTTACCCGAGCTTGGTTTTTTTGTTTTTGAACTTATCTGATTGATAACTCTTCATCCTTTCACTTTCTCCATAGTTTTTATTTCCCTTCTCATTCATTCCTGAGCTTGGTCTGCCCGGTAACTAGTTGCAGGCTTGACGGTTGACCCCAGGCTTCCAGTATATCACCTTTTGGAATTTTCTTCTTGTCTTTCTCCTAGATTGCAAATGTGTGAGGTTAGAGCAAAATGGTGAATGTTTTTTATGTGCCAGGTTCGTGCTTTGGGAAAAACAGTGCCGTATTTGGTGTTCTGCAGGCTCTTTGTAAACTGATGACACTGAACTATTTCTTTTCATTTTAATAGTTTTCTTCATAGTGTTCCGTGAAACACTAGAGACAAGTATCGTGGTCTCCATTCTTCTTGCCTTCCTAAGAACACAATTGGGCCAAACCGCAGATGCGACCGTCTATAAAAGGTTACGGAATCAAGTATGTTGGGGTACTGGCCGAGAGCGGAACTTATTGGGTAACAAATGTTTTGCTGACGCTGTCGGACAGGTTTGGTTAGCCACAGGTCTGGGCTTGTTCATTTGCATCGCTATCGGCTGCGGACTCATCGGGGCATTTTACTCCCTTGGAAGGGATGGCTGGGCAAAAGCCGAAAATATATGGGAAGGGGTCTTCTCCCTGATTGCGGCGATCATCATCACCGTCATGGGCGCCGCTCTGCTCCGCATATCGAAGATGCAGAGCAAATGGCGAGCGAAACTGGCCAAGGCTCTAGAGAGTAAGAAAATACCAGGCACCAGCCTGTCCTCGAGGTTCAAGACGTGGTGCGAGAAATATGCCATGTTCCTGCTTCCGTTTGTCACCATCTTAAGAGAAGGGTTGGAAGCTGTCGTTTTCATCGGTGGTATCAGTTTGGGGGTTCCCGCTTCGTCCATACCGGTTCCGACAATCGCAGGACTGCTTGCTGGATTTCTTGTCGGTTTCCTGATTTATAAGTGAGTTCCGCCCGTCTTCCGTCGGGTGAAGGCCGTCCAGCTGACAACCCAACAGGGGAGGAAATTTTGTTCCAATACAGATATTTTTGATCATATCAACGTGTTTCCTGTATTTGGTGGCTGGCGGTCTATTTTCCCGTTCTGTTGGCTTCTTTGAGCAGCACAAGGTGAGCGACGCCGTGGCAATCGCCCCTTGGGATTCCGAAATGTTGCCCATTCTCTAACGCTCGCTCAGTGGAATCAAATAGTTGGCGGAGAAGCCAACGAGTTGGGAGCCGGCCCAGGTTCATACGACTACCGGAAGAGCGTCTGGCATGTCAACGTAAGTATATGCTCACTCTCTCAGTTTATGCCTTTTTCCTTTTTTTTTTTTTTTGTTCGGGCCGCGTCTAACTGGAAGATGCGCTTAGTGCTGCAGCCCAGAGTTCAACGGCGGCGGAGGCTGGGGCATCTTCAACGCCCTCTTTGGATGGACAAACTCCGCCACCTACGGCACTGTGCTGTCGTATAATCTCTACTGGATCGCAGTCACCATCGGGTTCCTGGCGTTGATGTATTATGAGAAGAAGGGCCACTGGCCGCTCCAGAAGCCAAAGACCGCCGACAGCCTGATGGATGCGGAGGGGTCGGACAAGGTCGAGGGTCAAAATGTACTGGTACAGGCAAAATCAGCTGTTTAGGATAAATCCACCTTGAGAGGCATAACTAGTTAACTAGTTTCATCATATTCAATGTTAAGATGGGAAATGGGAATGGAGGAAATGCTTCTCCGGTTTGCTTTCTCTTCGAAACGTTTTCTTTCGTTTTTGAAGAATATCGCATTAGTTAGTCAGCAACCCATTCATTTTCTCTTTTTTTTTTCTCTTTTTTTCTTTCTCGAGATATCGATCGATTTCATCCAAGTTTGATCTTTTTTTGGCGCTTTTTTTATTATTCTTTTCTGGGAACAAAATTATTAAAAGAACTAGAGGAAGCTTAAGGCCCTTTTTTTACTCAATGTGTGATCGATCTTCTTTGCTGGGGAGCTTGACTCACTTTGCCTGATCTTGCAACGATGGCCGTATCAAGTTTGATTTCAAGCGCAAATCACGAATCTGTGGGTGAACAACACTCACAAGGGTCCACTCCATCATCTAGGCTGCTGTGCACTATTGTCTGTGAGGGGGATATAATCTTCAGATGTGTTCCAGCTGCTCGCACTTCCTCAGGGTCGAGTAGTGTTACATACCGCTTTAGGGTCAACAGCGCTCCGCTGAAGGAAGCTAGCCCTTATTTCAAGGCCCTGTTGGACGATTCAGGGTTCAAAGAAGGCAGAAAATTCTCTGAAACGATTGAGGGGCTGAAAGCACGGTATGGCTCCATGGATTCAGCATTGCAACATGCCAAACTTGACGAATTCCCGCAAGTCGAGTTGGAGCTCCCGCCTCTTCCGCCAGGAGTAGCCAAGCAAGCTCTTTTGAACGATTTCTTCCAGTTTCTAGTTCGTGCCGGACGGAACCATTCGTCGGGACGGGCCTTTTATGAGGACATCTCGAAGAAACCGATTAGTTTCTTAGCAAGCTTAGCCGCTCTGTTGGACAGATATGATGCCATTCATGTGTTGAAACAGGCGATGGCGGCCGAACGAGTGGGCGACGGCATCTCGAAGTTGCCCGATAGTACGTCTCAGAGACAAAGACTACGGCATCGCTTACGGACATTCCGAGGCCATGATGAGGAACGGGTTCGAGAAGCAATCTTCCTCTCGTATTCCATCGACGATCAAAAGGCATTTGCATATCTGACTCACAAGCTGATTGTCAGTGGCTCTGAGAGCTGGGAACACATCATCGAAGAATGTCATTCTGGCGCTGATAGGCCAATCTGGTGGCAACTTCCTGGGGGCGTCGAACGTAAGTCACTTACTCTCTCTTGCTTTGCATTTTGGATTAAACATCGATGTCATCCGTGGGTGCTTACACGGCAGCAGGAGAATTGCAATTCCGCAATCAATGCATCCTTGACATACTTGGTGATTATCAATCTCATCTTCTTTGTGCATATGGAGCCTCCGCTAGCTTCTACGGCAATAGAGCACCATCCACAAAACGAGAATTACAATGTCGGCGGGCTTATGAGAATTCTCGAGCCTGCGACTCATTTCATCTCGGCGAGATGATTCACTTCTTTTCGATGCGAGCAAAAACCTTAGAGCTACAGTCGGCTCTATCAAATTACGAACTGGACTCTGAGGATGAGAATCAGCCTCATGACTCAAAGGAGAACAAAATTATAACTACAAAGCGTGTTCCTGCCCGCATTCGGACGGATATCAACGCGACTATCGCATCTCTTCGACAGTGCCCGGAATATCAAATTGATTCCAACCACGTAGGCTGTGGAATCCGCCGGAGGCTCATTACGGTCCTTGATTTTATTGAAAACTTCACGAAGAGCCGGGAAGCAACGGGGATATGCTTAGATCATTATGACCGAGACATTGAAAGAAGTTCGTGGGACAACACCAGGTACCGTAATGCGGTGGCGGTATGTCTGTTTCGAGGCGTGCTGAAGTCCATTAGCTTTGAATTTGGGTCGCCAGAGTCTCTTGACATTGAAGAAAATTCACACACCTGCCGCTGCATTCCTAAGGGTCGAATCGCACGCGCACTGTTTACGACAAAGCATAGAAAATGGGACGAATAGATGAGCCCTTGCGTACTATCCCTATATATTTGCTGTTATATCTCCCAACTCCCTTCATATATCTTACCCGGATGATCTTAGATTCTCTGTCCATCTAGGATTCTCTCCCGTGGCGCTACTTTCAGAGAACTCTGCTGCCAGCAATATCTTCCTGCACAAAATCTTGTCTTGCAATCTCGTTTGGGGGCCAGTTGATTGGGCCGAAACTGAGATTGTACCATCTAGCCTTAACCTTCATTCTCGCCAAAATCCGACAAGCAAGATCCCTTCTCAGGAGTGGGTCAATCAAGTACGATGACCATGTCACTCTGGAGGAACTGTCCTAGAGCATAATCAGCCACGAAGCGGGAGAATTGAACAGTGGAACATTTGAGTCATCAAGCTGGCAAGAACGTTGGTCTGCTGCTCTTGTGCTTTTTTTTTCAAGTTGTCTTGTGGATATGCCTGAGCCAGTCCCTACCTAAAATTATGAAAGTGGCGCATATAACATGCGCTATCTGGACGGATCGTCAATCAGCCCGGCTTCGAAATTTATGGATTTCGGTGTGATAGGATACGATTTACAGGGTATTGGATGAGTTATAAGGAACGATATGTGAGGGCGGCCTTCAAGTCTTGCCAGCATTGTTTGCTTGAGGCAACCGTTTCTTACAAGCAAACACGTACCATACGACTATCTCACAATTCCAAACGTGTGATACAAATTAGCCACGATGTTTTTAAAATCAGATGAAGCCAGCCGGACAACTCGTTAATCTAGAACAGGATCTGACACTGGGAATCAACAAAGCACTGAAGGATTTTGAGACCAATTGGAGGTCGTGGGATTATTCTCGCCAATATCGTTCGATGAACGCATCTCGGAAACCCAGTCAACCGCCATACCAATTGAATGGAGCGGCTGAACGCTTAGAGGGGTGTCTGTCATAAAGGATAAAACTGGACCAAAATGAACTCCGAAGACCTCGTCGGCATTATGACATACAGGGGTGTCTGCTATGTTTGCAACATGCTTATTAGCAGGGACTTGAATCTATCAAGTGGCCCCTTACCGACAAATTACCTACACTAACATAGGTTGTTCTTACTGTTGTTTTCGTATATTTTCCTATTTATTTTTTTAAATTTGGTGCGGGATGACATTATCATTACAAAAATGTTTTGATTGTCATTGAAGAATGTAGAAATGTTCACTATGTTACAAGATTATGCTCTTTTTCTTGTCTCCTGATTTGCATCTCTAACTAATCAGCAAAAAAATTGAATGGCCGCCCTCGAGGTCAAACGGGGTGCGGTTTATTTTATCTTTTGCAGTTACATCTGCATTGTGAGCAACCAGCAACTTCACCATTTGTAGTGTGAGCTCTGTACCATTCATCAATGCATAATGTATTGCATAATGTAAGGGTGTAGACCCCCGGTTGTCAGAAATATTCACCAGTGCGCCTTTGGCAAGGAGAGCATCAACCTTTTTGACCTCTCCTGACTTTACTGCAAGGCAAAGCGGTGTTGCGCCGTGATCGTCTGCTGCTTGAATGTCGGCCCCGTGGTCCAACAGAAGGTCAAAGGATGGGCATCCGGGAATCTTCAGGGCATAGTGAAGGATAGAACATCCTTCTTTATCTCTCCAATTAACATCAGCACCATGTTGTAGAAGCGGTAATACGGGGCTATGGAACTTCGCCTTTAATGCAAGACAAAGCGGCGAGCGGCCTTCGGCATCAGGAACATTCACATCGACGAAAGGGGCGAGTTCCCACACTAGCAAAGGTTCTACTTTCAAGGCATGATGTAGAATGGTTTCTCCATTATGATCCTTTACTTCAAAGTCGGCCTTGAAACGATGAAATATTTTGACTGGAATCATTGGAATGGCGTATCCGCACCACGGATCCATTTTTTTTCTCATATAACTTTGCAGCACAGTACGCCCACAACCATCTTTAGAATTCGGGTCGGCACCATGCTCCAAAAGGAGCTTGAACGAACTCGGTTCAATCGCTAGGTGGATCGGCATACGCCCTACGCAATCTTTCGCATTAAGATCAGCGCCATGCTTCAAAAGCTTAAGCACTGCTTTTGTATTCCTCTTTTCCGCAGCGAGGTGTAGTGGTCTGCGCTGCTGCTCATCTTGGGCTTCAATGTTTGCACCCGCATCAAGCAAGCAGGTCACAGCTCCAGAAGCATTTTCGATGACCGCATGGTGCAAAGGGGTTCTGTCTTCGCAAGCCCTCGCCTCTATATTCGCACCATTTTGTAAGAGAAACAACGCCATGTCCAGATTTGATGCCTCGACAGCCATGTGCAGTGCAGTTTCGCGCCAGGAGTTGCTGGAATTCACCGACACCCCGGCATCGAGAAGGGTTTGCACAGCCTCTTTCCGGTTTTTAAACGCAGCGAGGTTTAACGGCGTATGTCGATGCCATCCGCTTTCTGAAGCCAAGTTTGCCTCGCGTTCAATTAACAGTTTTATCATGGAGATGTTATTAGCTCGTATGGACAGGTGCAGGCCAGTAACGCTACGACCATCAAGTTTTGCGTTTACGTCCAACCCGTCATTTAGCAACAAGATGGCAACGGCTGAAACATTTCGAATTATGGCATAAGAGAGCAAAGATTTCTGTTGATTGGTAGTGTCTCTGGTTGTTGGTTCGGCCTTTGCCCTTTGATATTCCATGATTGAATTCAAAAATGCATCGTGAGCGATTAATTCGGAGTCATCCCAGGCTTCAGCCAGTCGCTTCGCCCTGTTGCACAAGTTTCCTCTTAATAATTGCAACCAGCTATCTTTATGTTTCGCCTTGGCCTCCTTCAAGCTAGCAGCTGCTCCTTTGCTTTGGAGCAATGAAACCACGGTGGATTGTCCGCTAAGCAGTGCCAACTCAAGCGGTGTCTTCCCATACGCGTCAAGCATGTCTATCTCAGCACCGTTTCGCAAAAGCAGGTCAACGACTCCGCTATGCCCGTTGATAGCAGCAATGTGTAATGCAGTCCGTTTCGAACCATATGCTCTGATGTCGACCTGATGAAGTAAAAGAGATGCGATTGACTCGGACCCGTAGTAGGCAGCCCAATGTAATGCGGCCCTGAAAACACGCCGTTCCCGATGTACATATTTGCCTTCTAAATCGCTATTGCGGGTCTGGGACGATGGCCGTTGATATTTCTGCAGAAAGTGCCTGACAAGCGCCTCTTGATTCCGTTCGATTGTGATCTCTAACGCGGATCTCCGCACTGCGCTTTTTGATTGCGAATGTGCCCTCTGGCAATACTCATCCGAGATGGCCTCACAATATCTGCCACGAGGGATGCGAGATGTGTAGTTACGCACAACGTCATTGATGTATCGACTTCCAGCCTGCTTCAAGGGATAATAGTCGATGACCGGAACGAAGTCCAGCACACACATGATTAAACACGGCGATAACATCTCGATCAAGCAGCCTGACATCTTTAGGAGCCAAGTCAACAACGCACTCCAATGCAAAGGACAATATCAATGTAAAAAATGCCTCAGAAGTTTTTATCCTGGACTGTGAAACAATTGAGTTGAGTTATAAATATTGTCATAAATAATAGTTCTTGTTTTTATAGAGGACTGTGAATGTAACTAGTTGGTTGTTGTTGGTGAACAATTCTTCTGTATTTAACTCCCTTGATTATATGACTCACACAAGGCTTGTCCATTTTTTTGTCTCTCAACCTGACAGTCCTCCAACATGTTGATGCATGTTTCCTGCCACAATTGTGAATTAGTTATAGGTGTGGTTGTTTTAGCTTGTCATAATCGCCTTGTTGCCTGCTCTGGTTCCGAACAAATTCGGCACTTTGCTAGTTAACGAGTGGAAATCTACAGCTAAACTCCAAACTCCGGAATAGCACTGGTGACTGCACTGTGCTTTGGTGGGAAACTAAATGTGGTGATCAAATGGCTGAGGGTTGAAAAACATGTAGATTTATGTATGACTGGACCAAGTCAAAGACAGCCTAGGCCGTCGATCTCACTCAATCGTATAGTTCTCCGCAATACACTTGACGTCCTTTGAGAAATTGACCCCTTCGCCTTCCATTTCCACCAAGGAAACACCGAGAACGTCAACGTCGATGAATGGTGTGGCCTTGGCGAAGCGAACGGTCATTGGGAAAAATTCGTCTTCGTCACCCTCGGAGTTATTTGATTCAAATTCGAAGCTACCCGAGCTGTTGGACGCGTCGACATTCCCAATATTCCAATCTACGCTATCCCCAGTGACTTCGTATACGGCATCGAAGCTAGAAATACTCGGTTCAACCGTTTGGAAAGGAATTGTGACAACCACGTCCTGTAGGCTCTCAGAACCTGAGAGCTCATACTCAACAGTGACTGTTGTAGAGTCTGATCCTTTGTTGATCCAAACAGTGAATGTGATGGGTAGTAGGTTAGCATCGCCGTTATTGGCAACACGCCATCGCAAGACTCCAATGGAATTGTTTGCCGGAAATCGCTTTGAAGTATCTTTCAGCTGAATGACCTTTGAACTTGTAAAGAGCGCCTTGTCCACATTTGGATGAGTACGGTATTGCGCATTGTGCGCTGGACTGGCTCTGAGATCAAGCTTCAACCTGGTGAATGACTGATCGGAAATGCGGAGCTGCAAGTCGCCCTTTACTTCAAACGATTTTATGGCGCCGTCTCGGGACAATTTCGCAGAGACGGTTTCCGCAACAGTTATATGTACTGGTTCGCGATCAGCCGAGAGGGACGGTCTGGATGATATCGGAGCGGCTGCGGGAACGGAGGCAGGTGCGGTGGAGATGAGAGGTTGTTCTTCAACTTCAGGACCAAGGTCTCCACGGACTTTCTCGTAAATGTCCGTCGTTTTGGACTTCTTACCGAGCTGCATCCCTTTACCCCTGGAAGGCAGCGCCCTAGAGAACTGAGTAGCCGTCACAAAGCTAGGGAGTACGGGGCGTTGTACTTACTTTGTAAACGTTTTCTTCTTTTCTGCTTCGTAGCTATCAATCGTATCCGGAATCGTTGGTCGGGCGGGCTGGCTGTAGACCGGGTAGGATGGGGCACGAGGAGCCGTTCCCTTGGCCAGCCGTGCAGCTTCCTTGCGCTGCATCTCAAGCTGCTTTGCCTTTCTCTTCCTCTCTTCACTCGCCTCGAGTTCCTTGTTCTGATGCAAAATGTCAAAATCTACTGCGCGCCTAACCGAATATGAACTTGGACCAACATACCCTCTCAATAATCTCCGAGATGCGCTCATCATGACTCTCCATCTCAAGAAAGGCCCTTATCTGGGACAGGGTGAGATTCTCTCGGTAGCCCAACGTAACCACCTCATCGAAAGCAGACAGGAGCTCGAAGGCATTGCGTAAGATCTCGCGTTCATCCAGGCTTTTGCAGATACTCGTGACTACCTGGGCAAATATATGCAGGCTGTCAATATCTTGGAGGATGTTTGATTGCTTGTTTGTTATCAAGACGATGTAAAGCTCGTCCAGCGGCTGGTACACGAATCGAACGTTGTCCTGCTCGACGGTGGTGTGCTGGGTCCCGGAATCGGCCAGTTTGGGAAACGACGCGAGCAAGGCTTCAATCCGCGATCGGGCGATCTCACGAAACTGGCGGGAGAGGACGGCTTTGCCCCCGCGAGTGCATATCGACGCTGCAAGAATGACCTACACGAAAGAAAAGAGTCAGCTGGGCAAGGTGTGTTCCCCCCCCGATCAGCATTCCAACCCCGGCGTACCATCTTTTTTTTCTGTCGGCCTCTCTAATCACTCAGGATCTCAAGGGAGTATACTAGTCCAGAAGGCAGTGCAAATGAGAACAATGGCGGCAAGACGGGTGACGGATGGGCTTTATTACTCCCTCCCCATTCAGACCAGAAATAAATCCAGACCTTGGAAAGCAGAAAGAACATCGTGTTCTCTCGTTTTGTCCTTTTCGATTTCGCCCTTGTTCCCCCTGTTGGCCCGTGCGCCGCCGTGTGACTAAGCATCCTTGTGTTACGTAATCCGCCTGCTCGCCCGCCCTTTTAGGAATTTCTTCTTTCTTTCTCGCTCTTTCCCCCCCAAACGTCGTCCTTCAACGTGAACGTGCTCCATTTCACCTCCCTTCTCTCTCCCTCTCTCCCTCCCTTTCTCCCTCCCTCCCTTCAAATCACTCTGCTGTTCTGCGTCTGCTTCTACACCGAAACTCTTGCCTTCTTGTCCTGTTTGCTGTTTTTTACTTTTTCAAAACTCCCATCAACTTTGAACCCGCCTGGCTGCTTGCGAGAGGCACTTGCCAGCACAGCATCACACCACCCCCACCCCCTCCTCTCCCCTCTTCTGAAGAGGAAAAACCCCACCCCATCCCGAGCATAAAGTCTGGCTCATTTCGAAATGGCCGCGTAAACAGTTTGCCCATGATTGATAGCAGGGAATACCGTTTTGCAAAAAATAGAGAAGCAAGAAGAAGAAGAATTTAGATATGGAGCACCCTATGCTTGACGATAGTATGGAGGTGACGTCCAACCGTTCTGGGCTTGCTGGCGATGACGATATTGAGATAGACCTTGACATCTACCAGGATCGGGCGGGGAATAGTGATAACGATGTCGTTGTGGAAGATGCGTCAGCAACAGCATCTAACCACCCTGATATGTCCGAAGGCTACGATGAACATTCAAACGACGCAGATATGATTGATGATGACTACTCAGCAGTCCCCGGACTTGATGTAGAAGGCGCAACGGACCAAGCCAGCCATCACGAATATGATCAAAGCGCCTTTCATCCTGGCCACGATATCTATGAGGGAGAGATGGAGGATGAATATGAAGAAGACATAGACGCTCCGATTCCCGGAAGTTATGACCAAGACGGATCTTTTGACACGACCAAACCGCATCTTTTGGAAGTTCCCCCACCGGCCGACCATGACCAAGTTACAACTGCCCCAGAAGCTCAGAGTCGAGTATCTTCTCCTCTTGATTCCAAACTGTCGCCGCCTGCGCATGAAGCCGTCAACGATGATGTTGAAAAGCAGCAACGCGCAGACACTTTTGTTGAGGACCAGGAAGCCCAACAGGCTGACCACGCGCAAGACCCTGTTGATGACAAGCTCTCTGCTAAAACTAGCCCGGAAAATTTAGAAACGCACTCGGCTGTGACGGAGGGAGCTGGAAATAAAATGCTTGTGCCGGAGGAGCCTGTGCATATTCCTACTCAAGCCACTACTGAGCAATCTGAGATTGTTAACGAGCATCCGGAACGGGGAGAAGGGGAAGAGGCGAAGGAAGTAGAAGTGAAAGAGGAAAAGGACACTAGTATCATTGTCGGGGAAGACAAACCAGGCCCAGAGGCCAAAAAGCCAAAGGAAAAGTATTCAAAACCAAATCCAGCTGAAAACGAGGTTGAGGAAGAAAGCGGAGAGGCTGAGAACTACGAGCCTCTTCATGCAGTGACTGTCTTATACCAAGATAATGAAATGTCCCTCTTTCCGCCAAATGCAGGCGATTCATCAGAATTGTACCTTCTCGAAGATGAGGGGTTGGCACACGTACCCCTCCATCAGCTGTTTCAAGCGTTTCGTGTTGTCCTTGGAAATCATTTAACTGAGGGAGACGAGTTGGTGGTTTCTATTGATTGGTTATATATTCAGATAAGTGAAGTCAGTCAGTCCCAATTATTTCTATCACGTTATCAGCTGACACATTCGATAGATCGCCACTCAATCCTCAGAGATTAACCTGTCCCAGATTGTGCACCTGTATCTTGACCTCTCCCGTAACGATGGTGTTGTGAATCCGGGACCATTGTATCTGAATCTCGGTTCGAGACCGACTCTGGAAGCTGAATTGGCTGCCCTTCAAGCTATCGTTGAACAGGGTAAAGGACTTACGCACCTTAGTGAATGGGAGGGTGATCAAGAAGGTATCGACACCGACAGCCAAGGTGAACCACATGCACATACGGAAGATAACAGTAAAGATCAGTATGGAGATCTTTCGGACGGAAAACCACAGTCCCCCAAGCATGTGGTTTACAGTGGAGTTTCTGCCTCGGAAGAATATTATGAAGACGAAGACCGGACCGTTCGGGTCACGATGTCACAGGCGGTTCATGATCACGAAGATACCTTGGATGAAAACTTGGATGAAAAGAAAGACAACGTGAGCGGTGAAGGAGTCTTAGATATAAAGGAAGACCGGAGTCCAGAAGAGGAATCCGTGTCTGATGTTTCTCAAGATGGTGATTATGAGGATCAAGGTAATTCTAAAGCCCCTTTTTCTTGTCTTTCGTCCATTTTCTTTTACTAATACTGCACCAGGCCTATCTTGGCAAAATGATGACCAACCTTCAGTGGCTGTTTCTAGTGGGCAATACATTGAGAGTATTGAAGAGATGCCCCGCGAACCAAAGAATCAAACTCCACAGCTAGACCAGGCGGTTGAAGAATTTGAAGACGGTGAGATCCCAGAACATACAGACGACAATATTCTAGCAGCAGGCTCCCTAGGAAACAGCCAAGTACCAACTACTACCAACATCTCCGCCCCTGCAGAACCCATCAACCGGCCCCTAGCAACATCTTTGGAGGACAAAATGACATTGGGAGCCAACCACACTGAGGCTACCCATGTTGGTCTAGATTCTACTGGAGATAATGCGGAGCTCGGGGATAGTAATGTGGCTCCCTACCGCGAGACTGTTACTCTGGAGGGCTCTGAGAAACGTGACTATGTTTCTCAAATTGGAGAATATGACACCCGTGATCTTTTCGCACATGTTGAGGAACATCAGAGGCCACTTACCCCGGATCCGGCCCTTACAGATCTTGGAATTGACATTGACATTTTCAAAAGTCCTGTTGCGGATTCATACCAACATGCACACACCGAGGGCACGCATATTCAAGTACCCGTTGAAGCATGTCCTCTTGCGACTGATTCATTGCATGAAGAAATGAATGAGATAGCCGCGCCTGATCAAGTCCAAGATGAAATCGCCGAGTGGGATCTAATAGAACTTGAGGAGAATCAATTTACGCGTGCTATTGATAGCCCAAAGGGTGCAAAACGACCTCGCGCCGACGATGAGTTCAGTATCCTGGAAATTCCAACCCATGATTTGAAACGGCATCGTTCCGACTAAGCCGCCTCAACAATTGCCTTGTTATTATTTTTTGTTTGACCATTACTCCCGTTTTCGCAAAATGTTAGTGATTGTAGCGTTTGCTAACCGAATTAACCTAACATTAATAACTAACGGCAGCACAGCAATATTGGCACTATAAATTCAGGTAAGTCAGCAAGCTCCCCTTTCCATTTCTACAATCTCGCTCTCCATCGAGTTTGAGGTATTTCGCTTGCCCATGGGCGGACTCGTCAATGATCATTCTTGGCTTCCTCGTCTTCCATGGTACCAATATTATCATGTCTCAGCCATAACCTCGTCCGACAATTTCCTATTGACTCACCATCATGATGGCAACTTGGTGAGGAATACCATTTCGGCCGGTCTTCCCTTGATTGCAAGACCATTTAGGCCTGCCATCACTACGTACGTGCCATGAGAAATATCGACAAACACATCGCTTGTCTTTCGGTTCCAATTCTAGGCTATTGAAAGTATTGCTGTCTTTTCTTCTTTTCTAGTTGTCGGTATACGTGGAGCTCTAGATGCAACTGCGGTCTATGCATTCCTTCGGCTGGAGTACGGATGCAATCTCCTTGTGGGTGTGTGTTTATTAGCCTTGTTTGGCTCAAGATCACCTGCTCCATGCCTTATCAATGGTTACGCAGATATTACTTGAAAGTCGAACCGTCAAAACTTCAAGGGCCCACAAGATTGAAAATATTGCTGATTTACTTTTTTCTGTCCTCTTTCAGCCAAGTTCATTTGAGCTTCGCAATGTATGTATGTATCAGAACATGTTTTGCATGTATGTTTGTTGGGACTTGCGATTGTAAGCATCCAACAACCGGTTTTAGCATTGTGATCTGAAGGTGCTTGCAGGCGTTCTTTTTTGTTGATACCTATTTTCGTGCTCGGCAGTCCTACCTGTTTCTCGATAGTTTCAGCGATTGTTCATGGTGTTTTTGTATCATACTTCCGCTCTTATAGCTTGTTTGATTAAGTTTGACCGTGTAGGGAGTTTTGTACCAATTTCAGCTATCAAGTTTTAAACTCGAAGAAGAGCTTATTCCGGAAGTTGGTTCTAAGTCAATAACTTGTTGGGCAACAAGGGACATACAATCGCAGATCTCCAGGCTATTCTACAGTGCCTGTTCCTGAGAGAAGTTTTAAATTCAAATGTAAAGCTGATATCTACAGATTCTGTCTTCCTCATCAGGCTTCCTGTGCGTTCCAAAGGTTTTCTGCATTCCGCCGAAACAGATTATCGACCAGCGTAGGATCCTCTCCGCACCAGCATAAGCAATCTGCAATAAAAGGCTGAATATCCAACCCTTCGAACCTCGTATGTGGCCAGTCAGTAGCAAATACTAAGCGGTCTGGCGCCACGCGCATCAATTCCTTAGCTATGATGCTTAGCAACTTCAACTCCGGATCATCGCTCAGTCGATATGGTGCTGATATTTTGACATACGTGTGCCCCTGCTTGAGCAAAGACACAAGCTCACTGAAACCAGAGAGAGAGTATGGATCAAACAAAGCGGCATCCGTATCTGTAGAAGGTAATGCCGGGCTTGAGAAATGATCAAGGCAGACGCGTACGCCCAACTGGGGGACCACGTCCAGCAGAGCCGGAACACTGCGTAATGGAATGTATAGCTGCAGGACCCAGTCGAGAGCAGAGATAACATTTGCGTGCTGGCGAACAGTTGCTGCAAGTCCTTCGGCGCTCATTTGCTTGCCGATCGACTGGAGATTTAACCGTACTCCACGGACCCCCAGCTGATGCCATTCGAGCAGTGTTTCCGGCTGTAGCCTGTGCGGATCAATGGCGACGACGCCTCTGCCCCGTTGAGGGCCAAGTTCGCGGAGACCATCGAGGAGACATGAGTTGTCAAGACCGTAGATCGATGGTTGAACGAGAACGATGTTGGGAATGCCGACAGTGGCTTCGAACTGCGTGGCTTCCGAGAGTGTGTGGGCCTGAGGCCTGTATTGAGCATCCGCGGCGAGTGGGTAGCGTTCGGAATCGACGATGTGCATGTGGCTATCCCATGACCCGGGAGGAAGACTTGGCCCCGAGGTCGATGCCGCCATGTTCTGCGAAGGAATAGAAGAGGGTAAACTAACTAGCCCAAGCTAATCGGTGCAAGCAAGTTCTTCACCACAGAGCGAGAAGGAGTTTCCGAGGACACCGTGGCTATCACCGATGTGTAGCAGCTCCTGGCTGTTTTGTGGAGTTTTCCCATTGGGCAAAGATGATTTTATTGTAACAGTCAGTCACTATTTATGGGCCGGGGCCGCGGGTAACTAGTTAGTTAACTAGCTGCTTATATAGTTACACTGACGTGTCGCCGACAAGACAGTGGAAACCTGAGCGGTCCACAAGTTGAAAGCAGCACCACTCCTCGTAGACATTGCCCAGATGCCATGGAGTTACCAGTAACTAATGCAGCAACAGCTTTGTATGAAATATGATTTGGACTACTCCAGAAGCAACAAGAACCTAGTGCTAACCTTGATAGAAAACAGAGACCTTCACAATTCACTCAAGGCTTCCCCCAAGCTGATCCATATTGTAAAAAAAAAGGGAAAAAAAAAAAGACCTAGGAACAAGAGAACAGCAAAAAGGACCGGGAATGAATGGACATTTGAAAAAGAACACAGTTCAAGTATACAGCACCCAAGGATGAGGCTTTTTGTACCTGGGTATGTCCTCCGGCTTCTCGTCAAAGGCCACAGCCTTAACATATCTGGCGGGAATAGGTTTGGCCGGCTTCTCAGTGTCGCCAACGGGATTGTTCATGATCCAGCTCAAAATCAAGTCCTTTTTGTCTTCAGTATAATCCTCCATGTCTATGAGCGGTCCAAACTGAAGGTGTAGTTGACCGTTGAAATAACCTTGCATAATGCGGACTTTGTAGGTGAAGACTACGATCATAAGAACCTAGAAGATCTTTTTATTAGGATTCCAGATTATAAGGGGGGTATGGGTCGAGGGAGGTGTGAAAGAGATGATAGGTGCTCACTGGTAGAATGTTATCACTTGCAAAGGAAACCCGTTCACTGCGGGTCATAATCATTCTTAGCAAAAGGAGAAGCTCTCCCCTTGAAACCTTTTGGGGTTTAAATTGTTTTGGCGGCACAGTATGCACGGACATGGATATTACATGGGGTTGTTCGCCGTCTTTGGTACGAAACTCGGCTTCTCTCTGCCATTGATAATCGTCGTAGGACATTGGATAGTTAACTATGCCCTCTGTAGTGACGTGAGAAAAATACCTGTGAGAGAGATTAAGTGCTAGGCCATAACCATGGGCTGGGAGAACACCAACAACATGTCATCCCAGTCGCTATAACAAAGAAGAGAGTACTTCTCTTCGCTCTCCAGCTTGTCGTCAGGAATGTCACCCACCAGATGTGAGCGAAGGGTGCATGCAAGCGATCGGCCATAAGTCACTGGATCTGTCGGATCGAATGGCGACAGGTCGAATTCCGGCTGTGGGAGGCGTTTCAACCTCTCCATGGGCATCGGGATGAAATACTGGGTTTCGCCTGGCATGGTCGCCTTGGTGCCGCCTTGAAGGTTGAGCTGTGAGACCTTGATTCCAAAGTGATCGAGTTCCTGTTCGGTCAAGTAGATATGGTCGATGTCCTTCAGATGGTGAAATAGGCGACGAAGGTGGTGATAGTTGGCTACCTTCTGGGCTGACGCCCTCGGGCTGGGCTCGTCCTCGGAAGAGGACATGATGGGGTAGTTAAAGAGGATAGTTATGGCGTGAATGATAGATAGGAGGGAGAGAGCAGAGAAGATTCCAAAGAATGCAGTTAGTTATATAGTTAACTACAATTTGGGCGCGCCTCCCTTCAAACTAACAAAAACAAGGCCCCCCAAAAGGTGTTCAGGCAACCAACCAACTACCCCTGCACGTGACCTCGCCTGCCTTTTTCTGGTTGCAGTCTGATCCTATTAAGATCCGTAATTAACTGGTTAGGGGGCGGGCCGGGCCTCGAAACCCCGCACTCACAACCCCCTGCTCCTCACAACTGCCAATCGCATCCCCAGACTCAATTTTGGGGTTTCGCGACGCGCCCATGATGCCTGACTCGCAAGTCCAATTACAGGGGCGAGATGGATGGCTGCCTGGTGAAGTTGCATTCGCCCGTGCCTTGGTCTGGGCGCCAAAATTCCGTTTTCTGCTGGCTGCATTAAGAGGCTTCAGGCTAACTAGTTAGACACCGAATGCTCCGTCTGATGCCATCACAAAGGAGGGGAAGCCCCCCCCCTCTCGCTTGATGGCTCTTGCAAGAATGGGGGCTGCTGGCAGATCAGAACGAGTCCCTAACTATTTTTTGGAACTATATAACTAACTAAAGGATCCTAAGTTCCTGCCCTTGGAAACCCTCTTATAATTACTATACCAACGGAATCGAATCGATCCCCTTGACGTTTTGAACGCGACCCCGACCTTGACCTCTGAATCCCACCCTCCTTCAACCTGTTAACTAGTTATACGATAAGAGAAATGAGCACCTCACACAAGGCGGGCAAGTCACGGAAACACAAAAAGGAGGTCGAAGACAAATCCGATGTACCAGAAACCAAAGATGTCTGGCAGTCCCGTGCGGAGTCCTCCCGAGTGTACCCCGGAAGCATCCATACCCTAGACTTGGACAAACTGAATTCGGCGTCCAAAATAGAAGAGAGTCAGTTCTTATCTCTCAGAACGATCTGGAAATTGGTCGGAATTGAGAACTTCAACCAGACAAAGTGGGGTATGGTTGAACTTGGCGCGGCAAGAAGCGAGTTGAAAAAGCACCCCTCAGATTGGGCAAGATACCTTGATCACATCGATCCGAAGCTGCCCTCAATCCCAGTCCCGGATTTGGGCTCTTTCTCGCTCCCTTGGTATCATCAGCAACAGCTGAACACTATGAAAAAGGGCGGGAACTCCGCCGCTTCCCCAAAGGTCGTTCTGAAGAGATCTGCCCGTTTGGCGAATAAACAAGCCATGCGTGACGAATCTCCAACCCCGGCCAGTCGCAAGCCGGCCACGCACACCCTCGATACTTATATGGCGGGACTTGGTCTCGATGAACCGCAAACCCCAACCTCTAAAGATTTTGCGCGCCCTCTCGTCCTCTCACCAAACACACCGGCATCGGCACAAGAGTCGCGCATTCTCCACCCTGCCGTGGAGGACGAGCAGATTGTGAACACATGTTTAATCGATTTTTTAACCGCCCTCTCGTTTCACTCGAAGAATATTGAATGCCAGTGGTCAATGCAACGCAAGAGCTTCAAAGTAGGGACAAGCACAACGCCAATTTATGAAGCTCGCACTGATGGCTACATGTCTTCTCCATCGGGGACTACTGGCGCGATTGTTGAAGTGAAGCCATGCACCAGGCAGGCAGCACCACATGTCCGTTTTCAAGAAACAGCCCAAATAGCAGCATGGATATATAATGAGCCGGACGAACCGCGTGATTCCGGTTATCATTAGTAAGGGTGAAATGAAGATTTGGATATCAATGTTCTCCAGCTAACCAATGAATAAACAGCCGTTTAATGGTGTCCCAAGATCAGAAGGAGATGTACCTGATAATCGCGAAGTACGACGATGGGTATGTGAGGTATCTACTCGATACCGAGACCTCTTCAGACAAGAACAAGCTGTCGTTGATGACGATATATGAAATCGGCGCATTTTCGACCACCAACGCAAAGCACCTCCAAGCATTTGGTGAAGCGATTGTCACTTTTATGTTGCAAAAAGGGAAGTTATATAAAGAAAAAACTGGAACGGATGTAGAGGCTTCAAGGCAAGCGAAGTGAAGAATGAGAGCCTAGGGATACAATGGGGATTCAACAGGGGATTAAACTGGAGATTCAGCTGTTATATTTTATAGCAAGCGGGCATATGCTCGTAGGTAAGTATATAGCCGGAGTGGCGGGTAGCAATCTTTGGAGAGTGTTATTTTTTGGTTTAACTAGTGGTTAGTCAGTGTCTGTTTGGCGTTAGTTTATAATCAGGTAAAAATAAATATTATGAGGAATTTGTCACCCTCTTTCCAGGGTGGTCTTGCTTCTTGTGCTAATTTGTGTTCGCTGTCGAACATTACAAAGGCCCGGGTTCTGTGTTTGGTGAAGATTGCAATTTTTGGGGTTTTCGCATTGCAAGCATAGATACAACACTCAAAGCTAGTTCATCATTATCATCAATAAAATGATAAACTATCGATATGTACAGGAAACTTCTCTCTCTCTATTTTTTGGTGGTTAACTGCAAGACGGCCACCCGTTACCGAATCCCCCTGTGCCAACATTCGTCGTCATGGGTTCCACGTACGAAAACGCTTTGAAAAGCTCCGGTGCTATGTCGTACATATGTTCGTGAGACAATTCCGTGGGGTTCAATAAAGAAGGATCCATTGTAAAAGAGATATCTGTGTCGTGTTCAGTAAATGGTGGGGGTGTGATGCTGAATGCCCCGTGGGGAGGGAGCGTATAATTGGATGGAGACTGAAGAGTAGGTTGGTGATTCTGGAGTTGGCGTTGTTGATTTACATGAGAGGAACCCTGAGAAGATTGTGGCGGCGAATGTGAGGATACGGGCTGGAAATCGGAATGTAGGGGCTCGAGGATGTTGATGTGTAGCTTTTGCAACTCTTTCTCAATAAGACCAAGGACAGTATTAACGACTATAACGTGAGTAAGAAGCGCGTTAGTTCTTCCATTTCTATCAGATACCAAAATTGGTGTATGGAGCATACCCGGATTTGCAGACCTCACACGCTCGAGAGCAACAATGCAGTATTTCAACTTTTCAAGAGTTGAAGCGGATGCATACTTTAGCGCCTGAATTTCCAATAGAAATATTGAGGCTGCGGTGTAAAGGCTGTATGCTAAAGAAAGCACAACATGGGAATCCCCGAATGTCCGTCTGTAGAGGTCGTAAAGAGATATGATGGAAGTGGCTGAAGAAAGACATTGGACCAGGTGGTTTGCATTGTCTTCGGCATTTTCGGCGCTTCTGAAAGGCTTTGAGCAAAGCATGGGTCGGTGGAGCAGGATGTTCGTGGTGTGGTATACGCAGCTGTAGAAAACATAAGAAAGGCGCCCCGTTGCAATTAAAGTAATCGAAAACTCACTTTAGTGTAACGATATGACTTGGCGGACAGTACGCAGGAAGATCGTTAACGGCGAGTTTCAGGAAACTGGGCAGCTCAGTCCACCAGTTCTCGAGATTGTCACCTTGTTCATGCACGCAATTGAGTATCTGAGCTTCCGGGCTCTGCCGGACTGGGTCATATATGTGTATTATTATTTGATTCAAAATTTCGGACAGCGAACACATCCTCATGAAACAGGACGTTGAGTGGGCTTGCGCTGGCGGATATTGCGCGCCATCTGGGAAGACAACTCCATGCGGCGTCCATGGTTCTATTTCGGCGGTGTCATCCACTACAGTCTCGGTGTCAATAGTCGATGGAATACAAAAAGCAGACAAGGGAAGGGATATCTTACGAAGAATCTGAGGCGGGCTGACTGGGGTGTCCTGAATGATAGGGGACCGACCAAAATACAAGGAAACTAGCTTATCCCAGAAATAGCAGCTCCAGAAGAGTCGATTTCGAATTTCGACGTCTTCATCTGAAAACTGGACGGAGCCTGAATACTTCCGGCTGTCAATGGTGATACCCAGATCTTCTACCAGACGGAATGCCATCCCGCTATAAAGCCACGCTTGGGTCCTGTTCCCGCGGCCACATTCCTGCGCGCTCAACAAAAGCAGGGACTGCACGATTGGTATTTGTCCATTTCCTTGTTTAAGACTCTCGTATAACCCGTCGACTGCCCTATTGAAGAATTGGGTGCCACCATCATAAGGATCTAAGAGCCGACTGATTTTCGGGTCACTTTTGCACCATCGGAGAGAATGGGAGAGTAAGGCATTGAGGAGAACATCGGAATAGTATGGGCCGTTAATTTTCATATCACCTGCTCAAAGGAAAAGCAATTAAAATTGGCCCTGAAAACGGTGTCATTCACGATTCGAGGTTTGTTTTACTCACGGGTGAACGCTGGCCGGTATACAAAATTAAACAGAGGATGTATCCAGCACCAATGGGAATCAAGAAGGTAATGAAACGGTTCCTGAACATCGACGTCAGTGAACCGAATATCATCTGCAGAGAGTTGCAGAAAACGGGTCTTACAGGAATTGTTGCGAGTTGCTCGAATGCCCGTTCTCTCCATGCATTGTTAATGAGTCTCTCTTTCCGGCCATCTAGCTCTTGCTTTGACTTGACAGGGCTGGTATCCTCCTGCGGGATTCCGCTCGGTAATTGGAATAAACTGGTAGGCCCATGAAATGATATTCGCCCATCATCCTCCATTTTCAGCCCTTCAATATCTCGGGCCAGATCCAGGGTATCCCTTCCATCTTGCGATCCACTTGCATGTCTGGCTACTCTATCCAGAGGCACATTCGTGTCAACTTCTTCCAACTTGGGCTTTTGTTCGGTGGTCGTCGTCTGATTATGATTTTCATGGCGTACCGATTTCAGCTCCGCTTCTAGTTCTGCGATTCGGGTTTCGAGGGACTTCGTATAGGATAGGGTAGGCGTCCTACAGGTGTCAATAAAGAGGGGGGGCTTTATCCCAGAAACAGGACGCACTCACAGGCTGTAGATGCACAAGTCGCCCCGTGCAGCACATCGCGAGCAAGAGGGACTGGCTCCATTACATTTCACCTTAGGTTCCGCAAAAAAAAGGGATGATTGTCAGTCCAGGCTGTTTCCGTTCAAAAACCACTAACTACAGAGGCGAGGTTGTTGGGGGTTATTATTCCCGGGGATGATCTGGAGCCCAAACCTTTCGTTTCCGGCACGCTTCGCATGAAAAGGCGCTTTTCCTGGGGACTCCAGGCTTCAGGCTCGTCTCAGGCATTTGGAACAGAAAGGCAGAGGAGAATCCCACACGACAAGGCGGAAGGCAAATCGCCAGCCATTTGCCTCGTTGGATCAAAGTGGCGGCACGATGATTTGCTGGCGCGCCTGGAGGTTCTTTTTTTAATGTCACTGTCCCGGTGCAGGAAAGTGGCACCAGGGTTAACTAATTAAAGGTTTAGTTAGGGGAGCGCGATCCAAGTTGAGCGAGAGAGAGAGAGTATGAGTGTGTGTGTGAGAGAAAGAGAGAGAGATAGAGAGAGAGAGAGAGAGAGAGAGATGAATCTTGACTTTTTTGTCTTTCCCTGTTCGCCCTGTACCAGCAGAAGCTTGACTTGGCGGGGGGGAAGTGAGCGCAACATTCAACGCCTCCTTTTCAACTTTTCGGCCAGATTCAGCGGGAGAGAAGGGGGGGGTGGCACGCAGGGTCAAGGCATGGACAGGCAGGGGGGTGGGAGAGGGGTGGGAGAGGGGGGCGAGGGGTGTCACGGGGTGTTGGAGCAAAAGTGCCAAGGAGCATCTTAGTCATTATGCGCTTGTCCTTCTTTGGCTAGGGCATGTTCTCTGGGTCGGGGGCGGTCAAACGTCTCTCCGAATGGAAAGTTTCAGCCAATCAGATGTTTGTTCTCAAGATCATCTTCTTAAAAATCTACCTGCCCCAAAGGGCAATCAATATCAGATGGTGAAAAAGGAATGGTGATATTTACAAAAGTACTTTCAATTCTTGATTTCGCTAATAGAACACTGACACAAGCTCTCGTTTTAACCGGGATATTATACATGGGAACTGACCTCTGAAAGGCATAGTTAATCTGTCACCGGGGGAGGTGGGCGGTGGGAGGGATGAATGAACAGGTGGAAGCAAGTGGGGAGGACATTAGAACGGCCAGAAGTAGCCGTTAGCAGAAGCTCCTCTCCAACTGTACTAACCACTCGTAGACATCGTCTATCTTCATCTTCATCTTGGCTGTCTTTCCGTCTGCGGATACATTTGCATCCGAACCAGGAGCGCCATGCAGCAAATCCCTGATTGCGCTCTGGCTCTTTCCCGCTACCTGCCCCGTCAGATCAACGTCAACAGTGCCATCCGCTAGATTCTTCGGGCCTATCACGAAAATAAGGTTGTATTTCATTAGTTGAGCTTCCCTAATCTTCTTCGAAAGGGAACGAGCGGATTTGTCAACGTCAACATGGAAGGTTGCCTGGAGAGGAGACAGTGGTTCCGAGGGTGTTTCCGTTTCGGGGGCCTCCTGGAACGAAACTTCCTCGTAGCCGGAAATCCTTGACACCGCTCTATCGGCAGCCTTCAGCACGCCCGCATCCTGGTTCACCGTCAAGATTATCGCCTGGCGAGGTGAAAGCCAGAATGGCCATCGCCCGTTGTAGTGCTCAATCAGCAAGGCGAAAAACCGCTCCAAGGAGCCAAATATGGCCCTGTGTATCATGACAGGCGTGCCCTTTCCGCCGGTGGCGGGATTGTAGTCTTCCTCGCCTTCGGGGACCATGTACTCCAGTCCAAATCGATGAGGGAGATTCATATCAAGTTGGATCGTGGAGAGTTGGTGGAATTTTCCGTCGGAATCTTGAAGCTGGAAGTCTATTTTGGGCCCGTAGAATGCGCCATCACCCGCATTGATTTCCCACGGTTTCCCACTCTTGTCCAGCACATCTTTGAGCTGACTCTCGGCGACGTCCCACAGCCCGAGACTGCCGATGAAGTCCTTTTCCGGCCGGGTGGACAGGACGAGCCTATATTCTCCAAGCCCAAATGTCTTCATGACCGTGTCAGTGAACTTCAACGCCAGTTGGATCTCTTTCCCGATCTGCTGAGGCCTGCAGAAGATGTGACCGTCGTCTTGGTGGAACCGTCGAACGCGGGTTAGCCCTGATAGTGAGCCCGAGGCCTCATTGCGATGAAGGGGGCTAAAGTCTGCATATCTGACGGGGAGATCTCGATACGACCACTTGGCAGCTTTGAACAGCAGGCAATGACCCGGGCAGTTCATCGGCTTGAGCCCGTACGATTCGTCCTCGCCGACCTCCCCGGCTGAGGTCCCGCCGGTGGCACCGCGGCCGCGGACCTCGTACATGTCGTCGCTGTAGTTCTGCCAGTGGCCGGATAGCTCCCAGAGGGACCGTTTGTATATGGTCGGCGTCAGGACCTCGCGGAAGCCATACAGCCTGTACTGTGCGCGCAGGAAGGAGACGAGTTTGTTGAGGACGTGGGTGCCATTGGGACGGAAGAGGGGGGACCCAGGACTGTACAGGGACGTTGCCCAGAGATCCTGGGCAGTTCCAATCGCGCGGTGATCAGGGACGGGGGGTGCGGGTGGACGGGATGGCTGTTCGTTGCGCGGAGGGAGAGGCGCTGGTGCACCCGGCGGCGGCGCGGAGGAGCACGACCGGATGGCGACAGCGGGACCAAGGGACCGAAGCGAGACAGAGCGCCATGCTCTTGCGACTGCGACCAGCCGCTGCATGCGTTGTTTACAAACCCGACGAGCGTTCAAACAGGAGAAGGAGAGAAGGAGAGAGAGAGAGAGAGATGAAGCTGTTTTAACGAGTCTAAACTTTTGTCAAAGAAGTTTCTTTTTTTAGTTAACTAGTTACAAGCGGCCTGCTGACTCAGCGAACTCTTCGATTCAGAAGAAAAAGAAACGAGGAGGAAGAGACAGACAGAAAGAGATGAGAACAATACAAGAGAATGAGAGAACAATCCCATGCTTGTTTAACTGAGAAGTAACTTAGTTAACTTAACTCGACAGAACCTCTCAAATGGCATGCAGCTTTCGAAGCAATCTGGCTAAACCCTGTCAGTGGCTTCAAATGCTAGTTACGGTCAAACTAACTAACTAGTTCGTTAGTTAGTTGCCTATATTACGGTCTGCTGCTGGCCTGGGATGTCCAAAGGCGTTCTCCTCTTTTGCCGCTGCGGACTCTTAAGTTTGAAAAAAAAAAAAAAAAAAAAAAAAACTACATGTTACGGGGAAGCAAGCATTGCAACACTTTGCCAGCTCGAACAGCTTTCTTCCTTCTATTAACTACGTTGGGACGGTTGATCGAGTGACTCGGTACCAAACTACCTAGTTAACTACCTGGCGGTCGTCGTTGCTGAGGTTTCGAGGAAGATTAAAAGGATGTTACCCCTTGATTTTACTCTCTTGAGCGACGCACGCACCGTTTTCCATGATGCCTGGCCAAAGCTTCTCGTGAACAAGCTCGCGGTTTTGCTCGTCGGCACGGCGACGTTCCTCCTATGGCGAATGTTAAAGGGCGTCTGGCTCAGCGTCAAAGCGCCCTATGCAGGCTATGAAGCTTCCTGGGAGCCGGCATGGCTGATCAGCTCTCGATTCTCGCGTGAGGCCCCGAAACTCATCGACTACGGATATCAACGAGTAAGGCCCGTGGGGAATGGTTCTTTGACTCAATATCGCATTTTTCTCTTTCTTTTTTTTCAAAAGGGAGATCAGGGAGCGGAATGGTTGATGTCTGTGTGTTCCTACAGTACCGAAACTCGATATTCAAACTGCTACGAAGGGACTCGGATATCCTGGTTATCCCAAACAAGTTCGTTGATGAGCTGAGAAGCCTCCCTGAAGAACATATCTGCGCTATGGAGG
This sequence comes from Amauroascus niger, assembly GCA_001430945.1. NCBI lineage: Eukaryota > Fungi > Ascomycota > Eurotiomycetes > Onygenales > Onygenaceae > Amauroascus > Amauroascus niger. The sequence goes on from LJPK01002051.1 coordinate 148,829, forward strand.
CTCATGTTCAAGTAACGTGTCCTGTCCTGCCCATTTCCTTTCAGACCCCACAACCCTGAAAAATCGACTGGTATCCCTCAAACGTCTCATTTTACTTTGGCTGCAGACTCTTCTAGGCCCCATTACCGGGACGGACATCATGCTTGACGGCGACCTGCACACTAGAGTATTGCAAACAAAACTAACGCCCAACCTCGGCCACCTCGTACAGCCCTTGGTAGAGGAGCTCGAGTTTGCCATGGGCGAAGAGCTTCCCGACTGTAGAGGTATTTCTGGAAAACTTTTCCGCCGTTTGGCATCAAGGTGTTTTTGGAAAGCTAATGACCGCCAACCTCTGTGACGGCAGATGATTGGGTCGAAGTTCGAATGCATGGGATCATGCGTCGGTTTGTGGCGAGGCTTTCTGCGCGTGCTTTCACGGGACCAGCCTGTAGGAATGAGGAGTGGATAACGGCCAACACCACATTCGCGGAAAACATATTCATGACCGTTGGACCATTGCGTTTGCTCCCGTCCTTTATCAGATCTTTCGCCGCACTGTTCTTTTCGTCCTACTGGCGGGTTCACTCTGACATAGCAACGGCGAAACGCATCATCGTACCTATCATTAACCAACGGCGCCGAAACGAAACCTCCGGTGATCCTAATTATGAAAAGCCAAAGGACCTTTTGCAATGGATGATGGACACTGCAAAGCCAAATGAGGCCGAACCGCACTCACTTGCTCATCGCCTGCTGGCTTTGAGCTTGGGCTCACTCAATACAACGACCACCGCGGCTGTGCAAACTTTGTATGATATATGTGATCATCCTGAGTATCTTGAGCCGTTGAGGGAGGAGGTACTCAGTGTCTTGACTGGCGATGGCGCGTGGGATAAAACAACAATCAGCAAGCTGCACGGCTTGGACAGCTTCATGAAAGAGTCACAACGAGTTAACCCCCCTAGTTACTGTACGTCAAAAAGAAAAGTCAATTTGGGGGTGAACGGGCCGATCATATATACTAATCTATTACTTTTCTTCCCTTGCAGTGTCTTTCAATCGAGTTGTCCGCAAGCCCCTCATTCTATCTGATGGGACTCGCTTGCCAAAGGGAACGCACTTTGGCATGGCTGCCTATTCCATCCTCCAGGATCCTGCCATTGTTGAAAACCCCAGCGAATTTGATGGATTCCGTTACAAGAAGGTCCGCCAAACCCCCAAGGAAGCCAACAAGCATCAATACGCATCCACCGACTTCAATAACATTCATTTTGGCCATGGGAAATATGCGTGTCCAGGACGGTTTCTTGCATCTAATATCGTCAAGATGATTATCGGCCATTTGATTCTGGAGTATGATTTCCAGTTTCCCAAAGGAAAGGGCCGGCCACAAAACCACAATATTGATGAAAATGTGTATCCAGACCCTTCGGCAACGTTGCTTATGCGACGACGCCCATTGTCTCGGGGTTATAGATAAGCACCTTGCTAGCCACCTCTTTTTGATTTGAATATCATCCGTCTGGGGCATTTGCGACTCAAGTGGTATCTTCTACTTTTTGGTTTCCAGACAGTGAGAAAAGGTAGAAAGGATAGTTTTTTGTGAGGTTTAGAAGGTGAGCTACCACGTCGGGAATCTGGGATAGGATACGGTAGTTTGAGCTGCAGTTTTCTGACATAACCATCTTTCTGTCATTACACTTGTTTCACTATATATATTCACATTTGCTTTGCAAACTTTGTGGAGTGGCTAGTTCTGTAGATATTTTACTCGGACAAACATTGAACAAGTCAGAAAGCTTCGATTCAGGAGATTGAGGCACAAGATGAAAAATGAAACACAAAGAGATTCTGATCGGCTTTCAATCTAATTACTGATTAATAGGTTAGAAGATGAAAAGAAAATAACTAGTTAAGCATCATCATTAAACACGTTTTTGATAAATAAGCTCATTTCTTAATAATAATAAAAAGCCATCTTTACAGTGTACAACACAACTCTTCAATACATGCTTTGCAATGGACAGGGAATTTAAAATAGTTTAACTCTTGATTTCCATTCTTCTTGTTCGTTTCCGCAAATGGGCCCCTGCTTCCCATCAAATGCTAGCTTTCCTCGTGAACAAGTTTGGATCGCACAATGATAGCGAGTCCAGCCCTTCCGAACGCCACTACGACGGCTCCTTTGATGGGGAACAAATAGTTATACATCATGGGTTCCGCCTGTACTGTAACTACAGGATATCTCTGCTGAACCTGGTTCACGTCACACGCTACAATTTTATGGACGCTGCCCCGGCCTCAAGAGGGGGAGGGAGATACTCGCTGCACTGCCTTCAAAGAACGCCGTCGAGCGGTATGTTTCTCGCTACTTCAACCACTTGGATCTTGCAGCCTCATGTCTGTGGCCTCTCTGTCACTGCAGAATGAATCTTTCGCTAACCAGATTCGGCCCCAGCAATACCTTTTTGCGAGAGGTAAGTAGTCCGCCCGTCAACCTGTATGCTTTTTGGTTCTGACAAGCGCAGTGCGAGGCATCTGGGCTAATTTATCTGGCAGCCCAGTTATGTGGATTGGCCTGTGTCGGATCCATCACGAACCATCGATTTCTCACAACAACCATGGTTCTATGCTCACGGATGCATCGTGGGCAGAACATGGACCGAGAAGACAAGGTTCTAGCAGCACTTTGTAGTGCAAGGGCAATCTGAATGAGATAAGCCTTGAATTCCCAAGAGGCAAAACAAGCTGCAGAGACATATTGGGATCATCCTTACGAGGACAGCGAAGTGTCAGGGGTCTGACCTTGACCTGGGGAATGAAGATGCCAGCAAGGCCGTCGAAACCCGGAACAAGAGCGAAGATGGAATGGAGCTTGACGGACACAAGATATTTCAAGATGAATCGACTTTTACAGCCGTAGGTTCTCAGGATCTCAAATATCAGAATTGTAAGTGATGATGATTTAGCTGATCAAAGTATCACTCCCATCTTTTTTGGACGCGTTTGCGTCTTCAAACAACGGCTTCACTGTCAACGGTGAAAGGTACGGAGGAGAATATAGGGCTAGATGAGTGTGGGGGGTGTAAAGTATACCCAAGGTAATGTGGTAAGGATGCATTTTTAAAGGATGGCTATGGCCTACCCTCCAAAGCAAGCGTCGCGCACAGGCATAACAATGTTAGATCTTCCTCTTTGCGGCCCAGTAGTTAACTAGTCGTCTTCGGACATTGTCTCCCAGTCCTGGCTCTCAACGGCTTCCTCCATGTCTACTTCCCTCCTCAGCTGTTCCTCTTCCCAGTCGTCCCTCTCCAATTCTATCTCCCTCTGTCTCATGGTGAGGTCAGCTTCAATCTCCTCCTCTGTCTCACTCATGACTTCCACATCTCTGGCGCATTCCTGCATGGCACCAGGCGACTCAGGAATTGAGTCGTCTATGCATGCAACCATCATCTCTTCTGCTTCGGGTAGCGCGTGACCAAGGCCTTCAATGAATGCGCGTATCATATTTGCCCGCAAGTACCGCCCGTAGGTTCCCCAGACCCGGGCCAACTCGGGGACTGTCGCACCTCGAATGCCTTCTTTCACTGGGCCTCGGCGTTTTGGGTCCTTGCGACCGTGGATGAGGATGGCCATCATGTAGTGAAAATAAAGATATCTTGCACGGGGGCCAGTCGTGCCTTCTGGGAAAATCAACCCCTTCTCATGAAGATTTGCGAACGAAACACCGCTTGTTGCCAGTTTGTGCCATAACCCGGACCTGTCGACCACTAGCCATCTCCAATTCTGAGGCCTGCCCAGGGCTTGTGTTTCTATTTGTGGGACAATCACAACTTGGTGATTGTCAAAAGCTTCTTCAATTGCACGGGGAAGGGAAAGCCCATTTTTTGCGGTATTGAGCTCACCATCGGCGTCCGCGCCGAATACATATGACATCAAACGTTGGCCTAATTGAAGTGGGAATATGTGGGCGGCTTTGGTGTCAACTCGTGGTATGTCCTCACCAGTCACCACGGACCACACGCTGTCTGTCATATTTCCCTTGTACTCCCTCTTCAAGTCGTCAACAAAAGCTGACTGCCCTGTCCTTTTCGTCCGTGTCCACAAAGTCACAAGCAATTCAAGAAATGCACCTCTTGCTTGGTAACCTCCCCCTTCATCACTTTTCAACACAGCATGCCTTGCCATATACCGCTCAATTTTCCGTTGTGCAGCTTTATTAGCCTCTTCAAGCTTCATCATTTTTCTTTTCTGATCTCGCCCATTTCTATGTCTATCCTCAGGGTCTTGCGCTTTGTATTCAAGGCGAAGTATGTCCAAGAGAGCTTCCCCTTCGTCCTTTCGATGGCTCCAGTACTCGGCACTATCCCAACTTTGCATACTATCCATGCTTCGTTTTGCCAGGTCTCTCTTCTTCTGCGCCGCTTCGAGGCGGTCTCTTTGCTCGGGGGTGACTGCATTGAGGGAACTGCTGCGGGCCGGAACGTTTGGGGTCATCGCGTTTGTGAATGTTTCGTCTGTAAAATTTTGGAATCGCTTTGTCTCGCCTTCAGGCTTTGAAAGAAATTTAATGTTAAGAGGAGTGTGTGCCTTCTGAAATTCTGCTGGGCTTTCTGATGCTTTTATAGACGATGCGTATGGGTGTAGTGAAGGTAACTATGACTCAATTTTGATGTAGTTAAATACGTGGTAGTTAGTTACAAGTGACTCGACATGATAATCCATGGAACTTAACTACTGTCTCGGAGAAGGTACCACCGACTTTAATCAGCGAAGCTCTGTTCGTGGCCTGTGACTCTAGGTTTCCAACTCTGGTTCATGACCAAAAGTATAGGAAACGAGAGGCCGTGGATTCTGTGGCTAGTCTTACCTGTTGGTGCCGGGATGAAATAGATATGAACAATCGCAAAGACAACGTTATTTTTGCATTTCAAAACAAATATCCTCAGGATATGTATGCATGGAGTAAGCAAAGTGTGTTGAAACACATTACCATGATGTTGGTCTTTTTAGCACGGCTGTTGAAGCCGGGGACAGAAGAGAATCAAATACAGCCAGTAACTCCAGAGTCAATCTGAACGCAAATTTCCGTTCCTCTTAGTAATCCTCCCCTCGCGAGATTACTTCCTTACAGTTGGGCCGGAGCAAAACTGTCTGTTTAGTGGATTGAGTTAGCATAATTGGCAGTGATAAACTCGGGAGCCATACTCACATGCTCAAACTGTGCGACATATGAGCCAGGAACGTCAACTAATGGTGCATAGGACTCAACGATGCCGTTTGAGATTAACGATTTCATGCCGAAGTGGTAACTCTTCACTCCAAGGCGCTCAAGGTAACGCCTGGAGAATACCAAAGTTCCGAAGTTTTCCCGAATAATTCTTAACAGCGACTTGGAGAATGGATGGCGAGAACGAGTAGTGGTGGCATCTTCGTTGAGCCCATAGCCGTATACTCCAGTGTCATCTCTCAAATAACCTTGACCAGTGGTTCCAAAGGTTTCGATGGCGAACACATCACCTTCTTCCATGCGTTGGTTGGTTTGGGTCTTGACAAACGGGACTTGTTTGTCACCATGGATCTTGTACCGTAGGATGTTATGGCCAGTGATGCTTCGAACGGCTTTGACAGGGATTATCTTTTGGTTTAGCTCAACTTCGTAGCTCTCCATCACTTCTTGGATTGCACCGCTGATGTGATCGATCCGGGCATCAATACCGGCTTCCTGATAGTTTCATTTAGTTGGATTTTCGGGTGTAAGGCACGGGCGTATCACTTACCTTGAGCCCGGTATTGGTTGCTGCCTTGACCGCCTCGAGCAATTCATTGTAGGCTGGATTAAAAGCCACGGTAAAAGCGCTATCAACAATCCTGCCGCTAACATGAACTCCAAAATCCACTTTCAAGACATCGTCATGTTGGAGGATAACCTCCTTGGCTCCAGGATTTGGAGTCCAGTGAGCAGCTACGTTGTTCAAGCAGAGCCCAGTTGGAAATGCCATGCCAGCTTTGAGAGAGTCACCAGTCTCGAGGCCTTGGTGGTTTGTCAGTGCCCGGACGCCATCCTCGATCCCTTGGGCAAGCTGACTCATCGAAATGCCGGGCTTTGCGATCGTGTGCACGTACTGGCGGACCTGGCGATGGACCTCGGCAGCTTTGCGATAGTCGCTCAAGAATTCATCATCCATATTGTCAACAACGGATAAGTGGCGAAGTTCTTCAGCTGTGGTGCGCTGAGGATTGTCATGGTGGGTGACATATTCAACAATCTCGCCCTCCGGATATTGCTGACCGTGGAAGAGGTTTGCGATTGGAACCGTCGGGGGAGCCGTCTGCCGTAGACCTGGTGCCTGCTTTTTCTTCTTTTTGTTGCTCTTCCGTTTTCTCTTTTTGACTTCTTGCAAGTGTCAGCTGCTGGTGACTGGCTAGATAGTTATGGATCAACGACAAGTCGGCTTACTGTTGCTTTGCTGACCACCTGGATTCAGGTCAGCTCCAATTCCATCGTCCTCGTCCTCGGCCTCATCTCCCTCCCCGTCGTCTTCTTCCCCGGCGAGTGTACCGTGAAGAAGTCCAGTTGCTGCAGCCCCCTTGGGAGGATTGATGGTAGTATTTCCGCTTCGTGTCGGCGCATCTGTCAAAAGTCATCAGAACAGTTGAGAATGCCGCTGTTTGTTTTCTTACACACCATTTGGGCCTCGATTATCACCGTCTGGTGCTTTGGATCCCATGTTTTACTTGGGCTGGCAGTCATAAAGGCTCCGGCTCAAATTGGGCTCGAGTTGACGGGTAGTTGTTAACAGTTGATTTCAACCAGGACCGTCTTCGCCCTCGGAAACCTGACTTCTGTATGTGACTTGGTACCGCGGGACCTGTGAATTATTAGTTACTAACTAACTAGATGTGGTTAGGTTTTGCTGTTACTGGTTTAGCGCCATAATACGTCCAGCTGTTCCGTAACTAGTTTAGTTAACCTTGGTGCCCCCCTGTAACTAACTAGTTACGGAGTATTTATTGGACCTGACAACCCCAACCCCTCCAGAGAGAGCCATCTGCCTTCCTTTCAAGATGGCCGATTCCCAGCCCCTGTTCAGTTCAGCCTGTCCTATCCCCTTCATTCTCCAACCTGCAGAGAGAATTCAACAACTGAAAGATTTTCTTCCCACTGAAATTGGCCAACTACAGCGCGTGAACGTGGAAGCTCTCATCAATCTGTATAGCAGTGGTGAACTTGGCCCACGTCAACTCGGAGATGCCCCCGTTTACCTTGTTAATGGAAAACGGGTTGATAAGAACCCCTGGGACGACGAATCTGTGCCCCCAAATGCCATCAAATGGTGTGAAGTATGTTCTTAACCCTCTACTGAACGTATATTACGGTGACTTATATCCGTGATATCTTTAGAATATGTACCACCAGATGACACAACAGAGCGGACCTCAGGCAAATATCATGATCCCATATGATATTATAGTCTAAGGCTAACTGTGCGCCGCTGTTTGACTTTCCTATGACCAGCTTCAGCAAATGGCCCAGTCTGTCTCGGAATCGTTCGCTTATTCCAGGACCTTCAATATGCACCAAGTATGCCACATCTCTATTAAGAGGATTTAAGATTACAGATAAAACTTAGCTCCATGCACGGATCAGGTTACCTCTGCAGTACGGCGGCAACCCACACCTAACACGGCCGTTTCTAGTTTGTAATGACACCGGAAGCAACGTTCTCACGGTCTTCACATCCGACCTTGCAGTGCTTAACTTTAGTCCAGCACTACATATCGGAGCTATACAAGGAACAGGAATGATAACTGGTGCAACTGGTCAGGCACTTGAGCTTATTATACTTGTGACATGCAAATTCTTACTTCTGCATTTGTGGAACTTACGCCCTGGTTTCTCGAGACTGCTGTTGTAAAGCCAGATACCCCGGGGGTTGCGCGCCTCTCAGGTGCGGTGATGCGTAACTATTTGTTTTTCGCTACAGCACCTGGCAATATCCGTCTCTACGTTGCACAGAAGAAGGCCGGAATTATTCGAGATCTCCCTGCTTGGGTTTTCATTCTCAACTACTTTTATGGGTTTATTTTTTTTACTACTTTGAAATTTGACCTTTCTACCAACATAGTTACTCGCTCCTACAGGTATATGATTTATTTAATGAATTTCATAGATATGTTTCACTATCATTAGGATTATTATATTGTGAGTGGTCAAAGCTAGATTTGATTTGCTAAGTTATCTACTTTAAATACAGAAAGAAAAAGATGAAAAAGAAAAAAAAAACCTTGTTGAGATTGTTCTGAAGATTTTGTAGTTGAGCTTGATAAATGAGCTTAAAGCTTAAATTGAGAGCTTGACGCAGGAGGAGATTTATGAGGATGGTTTTCCTGACAGTGTTTTCCGGATGCAACGGTTCTCAGCACAGAGCTGTTTCACTTGAGGAAATTGAGTTATCTGGGATATCTGTTAGCATAGGCGGCAAGAACAAATGATTGTCGTGGCTCCGCCTCAATCAGAGATGGCCTGTGTCTGAGCCTGGATTGCAACCTGGTTATTCTTGAGATTTGGCTGCACCGCGCCGATCGAATGCCTTATAGGCCCTTGTGATGTACCACTGACCGCATCCGATTCGTGGACGAAGCTGCGGCAGTGCTGGAATCTGCATTTTTTTCCTGATAGCCTTGCGCGGCTTCACGCCGTCAGAACAATCCAGGCAGAAACTCGGGCCTATGGTGGCCATGGGCTCCTCTGTCTATAAAACTGCCCGCTTCCCGGCTCCCAAGCGGTCAAGAAGCTTGTGTACACGAGACCTCACACTTCCTGTTTCCTTGCTCTCACGTCAAATCCCTCCCCTTTCCCCCTTTGCCTCCTGATCATCTCGATCGTCTTTCCCCTCCCACCCGCACACCCCAACGCCTAGGTCATGGCGATCCCGCTTGACAACATTCACTTCTATCAGCCCCCGCCCCTCACCAAGCCACCCCAGCCCACATTGTTTGCTGCCACCTGGAAGCCTACCCCCATCCCCTCTTCTGGGACGCAATCCATTCGACATGCTCTTCCCCCCAAGCCCCCAGTTCCTGCACCAGTAGTCAGCCCAAATCCCGTCTCAAACACAGTGAATGTTTTTGGGGCTGCCTCACAAGGCAGTCAATTACAAGGCACTGCGAACCCGGTTAATTTGTTTGACATCGAGCTGGAGAGAATCTCCGCGCCCAAGAGCATCTCTTTGCAAGGCCAAACCGCTCTTGAGACAGGTGGCGTTGACAGTTGCGTTGCAGGCTCCGCTGACTTGCCAGAAGCCCAAGATTCTGCGGATATAGGTAAGAAACATGTCAAAACACTCGACCATTCAGCCGATCAGGCTAATATACAATTCAAGTGATCTCGGAGTCAGAAATGGTACAGGCCAGAACTGCTGACGGATGTGCGGCTTTTTCCAAATCCATCGTCGCCTGCCAGGCCTCCCGCCTGGCGGACAACGGTGGACCAACTGCCACAAACTCCATTTTTCCAGGACAGCTGCAAGGTGACACTGGCTGTGTACCAGCCCCTGCCTGCACCACATCGGTGCGACAAGTCGCGTCTTGTCAGTGTTCACCCCTTCATCCATCCGGCCATTCTGCTCGGCCATTCTGCTAACACATCGTAGGGCGCCCAGCGGCCCTCGCGAACAGCGATGCTGAATATTTAGCCTCGCCTCCACCGGCCTTGTCAACTACAGCATCGCACATCCAAGATATCCCTTCTCCCGAGAGCATCCAGCGGCACGAAGAGGCCGTGGACCATGGCCAGCAGACCGTGCGAACAGATCAAGACAGCCCGCCGACGAGGATGACAGCAAAAGCTAGCATAAGTGGTGCTGACAGCAGCGACGGCGAACATCATATGAATGAGCTCTTAAGCCCGATCTCGGGTTCGAGAACTCTAGGCGCTGCCTCCTCCCACGCTCGCCCACGGGATGCTGGTGGGGCTGTAGGCCCGCGGAAAACCAAGCGAGGTCGTCCTGCCGTTGCCGTTGTTATCCCCGCAAGGCGGCAGTCAGACAGACTAAAAGCTTCCAGCAAGCAGGGTCATCCAGATGGTGCTCGACATCACCCTAGCCAAGATGACGAGCCTGATGATCCTAGCTACTTTACTGATGATCAGCAGCCTCCACGCAAGCGTGTCTCTCATGCCCCTTCGAAAGGCACCTCTAACCGAGTTTCGGTCTCGCGGGAGGCTACGCTACCCGGCACATGCTCCCACGCCCCCAAAACCCCGTTGAATCCTGGCTCTGCTGGTGCTGACGAGAGTCGGGAAATTTTCGGCCGGGCCGTTCTCCGCATTCAGCCCCACGGCGCACAGCAGGCGTATTTCTTCACTTTCCTACCAGACAATATCAATCCCTCAGCTGTGGTATCATCAACTGCCTCCATCGAGGGTACAGGTCATGGGAAAAAAGGGACCCGTGCTCGGTGGTCTTCTGCGGAAAATGAGCGCCTGACCGCCCTGAAGGAAGCAGGCCACTCCTGGCCTGAAATTGAAGAGTTGTTTCCGCAGAGGAGTCTTGTCCCCCTGCAGCAGCGGTGGTCGGCCCTCAAAATGAGACGAACACCTAAAACACCCCACACGGCCGAGCCGACAAGGAAACGCAAGCATAACTCCCGATCTACCTAGGGATGCCGGATATGTAAAAATGGGGTGAAGGTCAGAGGGTGTCGTCGTGGCGACGGCGGTGATGATCCTCTGTTGCCCGAACCAGACCATTTCCAACAACATGAGTTTGAAACCCGCAGTCATGCTTCCAACAAAGATGTGAACCCGTCCGAACTTGTGGCTGCAGGTAGAGAGGGATCCTGCTGCATATCCAGCCTCAGACTCGGATCTCCTGTAGAGATCATGGAGGCTGTCGTCATTCGGACCGCCTCAGCTCAGGGTCAAGAGGGTACAAGCGCATCTGCCTGTGGCACAGACTTGCCGGCACGTCCAGGGAACGCGTTCGCGTCAGCGGATGTGGCGGGCAACCCCAGTGCGCGAAAGTTTGAAGTGTCGACACCGTCAGATGCTGGGGGGATCCTCACAGGCCATGGCCAGTCGTGCCAGCAAACGGCGGGTGGGTGGGGGCGTCCCGGATGCTCCTCACGCAAGCCTGCCAGCCCACCGAAGCGCCAATCCCAGGTCAAAAGCAACTCTGGTGAGATTGCTGACGCCTCAGACGATGATTACAACAAACCCAAGCCATTCTGAAAATCAGCGATCGGAGCGACGTAACCTTTGCATACAGTCAAGCAACACAGTTACACACACCTCCAGCCGCGATTTCTGCCCCACACACCGATGTCGACAGCAACAGATCGGTCGGTCGCTGGGCAGATTTTCGGCCAACGGCTGCTATCCCCAGAAGATGTCTCTGTGATTGTTTCTGCCACGGCAGCGAAGCTCCTCGAGATCCTACAGGGATCTGCGGTAACCCCCCCAGCAGTCATGGATCAGTGGACTGCCGTGGACAACCCGCAACCTTCGACTGAATCGCGCGCCGGGCTTGTCAGGAAGAAGAAGAAAGCCAGATGGACCTGACAGGACGACAAGCAACTGGGATCCTTGCGGGCCCGCGGCTGGCGCTGGTGGGAGATCAAGCAGCAGTTCCCCCACCGGACGGTGGCCGCTCTGCAGCAGCGGTGCATGAAGCTCCAGGCGCTGAACAACTCAGTTGACTAACGCGCCGAAAGTGGTAGAGGATGTGCCATTGCTTCAGACACCATGGCTTCAGGCAGGCGGCTCTGGCGACTTTCTGTGGCTCAGGGACCTACCATCCTCCTGAAATTGCCACATACTGCTACCAACGCGAACCGGCAGAACGCTATACAGAGGACATCTGGTCACTTGGTGTTGTTACCCTCCGATTTGCGTACGGTCTTCCCCATCCTAGCCAAGGGTTAGACAGTGCCACACCTTCTCCTCCGCTGTGCGCAACCACCACCCGAACGATAGCCACTCCTCTTGTTCCCTCGCTCCCGTCTCCTAGTGTATATATATACAAGGCTCCCTCTTCCTCCAGGTCGACCTGCCTTTGCACTCCTCAACTTAACGTGGGCCCTCCCAGTCTGATTAGCAGCCGGGGCAGTATTCCGCATCAACAGCCCCCTGCCATCCTGATACGCGATCTCGTGACCTCCTTTTACCGTTGGGTATATATATGGCCTCTGCCCCCGTCTGGATCCATCTTTCTTTCCATTCCTTTTCGACCTTCCAACCACCGCCGCAAGAAACCCACCGAGACCCAATGTCAACATCAACATCAACAAGCGCATTTCTTCCTCTGACGTGATCTGTCATAATTCTCCGTCTGCCCACGGCCTCTGATCTTC
>LJPK01001947.1:17919-45615 GCA_001430945.1 Amauroascus niger
CGCCCGCCGCTCCAGCTTCCAGCAGCGACAAACCGAACCCCTCGCGGTGACTGGGCAGGCAGAAGATGTCGGCAGCGGCCATGTAGCGCTCCGGCTCCCGCGTCAGTCCCACCGCATGCAGGTTCGCCAGCGATGCCCCCAGTGCCTGCCGTAGCAGGGCCAGCCCGCCTTCGTCGGGGCCTGCCAGCACGAGGTGCGCTGCCGGCCACCGGCGCCAGACGGTTTCGAATGCGGTCCCGAGCTCGGCCAGGCCCTTCTCCGGGTGAAGCCGCCCGACGTAGAGCAGCAAGGGGGCATCGGCGGGGATGCCCAGTTGCAGCCGCACCTCGGCACGTGCAACCGGGTCGGGGCGGAATCTCTCGGTGTCCACGCCGCAGATGGATCCTTGCCCGAGCACGCGGATACGCCCGGCGGGCGCCACCTTCTCGGCGGCGATGAAGTCCCGCTGCGACAGGCTGTCGGCCAGCACCTCCGTCGCCCTCGAACCGAAGAAGCGGTCGACGTTGCGCAGCAGCCAGCGCATGAACCCGGTGCGGGTGGCCCACACTTGGCCGGTGAAGGTGTGGCGCCGGCAAGGCACGCGCGCCAGCCAGGCCGCCGTCATGCCGAGCAGACCGGCCTTCGGCGTGAGGCTGTGCACGACGTCCGGGCGCTCGCGGCGGAACAGCCGCCAGAGCTGCCACAAGGCCAGCAGGTCTCGCAGTGGTGCGATGTTGCGCGACAGCTCGATGTGGCGGATGTCGGCGTGGGCCGTCACCGCGGGGTCGACGGTTCCATCCAGCGCGTTCGTCGCCACCGTCGCGCGCCAGCCTGCCGCCGTCAGTGCCTCGATCGGCATCCGCAGGAACGCGTTCAGCGCGAACGGATTGGAGATGACGAAGATCACGCGCACGCTCACGCCCCCACCAGTTGCTGCAACCGGCGCTCGAGGTCGAGGAACTGCGACCTGCGGCTGAAGTCATGCCCCGGCCCGGGCCGTGCCTGGAGCGAGCCTTCGGACATCTTGCGCTCGCGCAGTTGCGCGAGCAGTGCCGCGACGGCTGGCGCCGAGCTCGCCACGTGGCCGAGGCCGGAGCGCTGGATCAGCGCACCGACATCGTTGTCCCGTCCCACCGCCAGGATGGGCCGTCCCGCACCGGCGTACTCGAACAACTTGGCGGAATAGACACCTTCCGTGCCGTTGCCGCCCCAGAGAAATGCCAGGAGGACATCAGCGCTACGTTGCATGGCAAGGGCCTGGGTGCGCGGGATCGTTTCCTGGAAGTGGAAGTGACCTTCGATGGCGTGGCGACGTGCCGCATCGCGCAGGGCAGCGCTGTTGCGCCCGGCGACGTGGACACGCAAGCGGCCTCCTTGCTTCACGAACTGACCCACACCGGCGCAGAAGCTGTCGACGTCATAGTGGCCGTCGTACACGTTGCCGGTGAAGGCCACGTGCAGCAGCCCGCTGTCCTGTTCGAATCCGCCAGGTGGAGCGAGGTCGACGAAGTCCTCCGGGTCGCAGCCGTTGCGGACCTCCCAGACTGGCTTGCCGAAGCGCTGCAACTGCTTGACCAGGGGCTCGGAGACGGTCACCAGTGCAGCTGCGCTGGACAGGAGCCTGAATTCCCACCGACGCTCGACCGAGCGACGCCACATGGGGTGCGCGTAGGCATGGTTGTCGGTCCACAGGTCGCGCAGTTCCGCGACCCATGGCACGCCTGCAAGCTGCGACAGGCGCGCTGCAACACGAAGCGCGGAGAACGGCGGCGCGCTGGCGTAGACCAGGTCGAACTTGCTGGACTCCACCAGCTGCCGCCCTGCTTGCATCGCTGCCCCCACCCAACCGAGCTGGCCATCCGGCCAATGGAATGTCGTCTTGTACAGGCGCGCCAGCCGTCCGGAGGCCGACTGCGCGGAGGCAGTGCCGCCGTAACCCTGGCGAGCCACCTTCTCGCGTCCACCACGCAGCCACTCCACGGGCGCATTCACCGACCAGCCCGGCACTGCCGTCACGACGTCCGCAGGGACTTCCACCGGGAGGCCATCGGGAAACGGTTGGTTGGCACAGGTCAGCACGCGCAGCGAGTGGCCCTGGGCGGCCAGGAAGCGCGCGAGCTTGCCGGGACGGACAGCACCCACGCTGTTGAAGGGAGGAAAGTAGTAGCTGACGAGGAGGATGCGCATGGCTCAGGCCGGTGCCAGGCGCGCGACTTCCGCGATGAAGGCTTCGCCGGCACGCGCGGCGTTGAGCTGCGCGCTGGCTGCGTCGGAGCGCTGCTTCAGCCGCTCGATCGCGCCTGCGTCTAGCGCAGCAATCCGCCCGGCCAGTTCGCGCGGATCGAAGCTTTCCGCCACGATGCCGAAGCCGTGCTCACGGGCAAGCCGCGCCATTTCCGGCGATGGGCCGATCGCCACGGCAAGACGGCCTTGCACGAACTCGAAGAACTTGTTCGGCAGCGCCATCCTGTAGTTGAAGTTCACCGGGGGCAGCAGGAAGACGCCAATGTCGTATTCATTCAGCGCCGCCGGGATCTGCGGCATGGGCACGGGGTCCCGGAACCGGATGCGAGGGTCACTTGCCGCACGGCGGCGCAGGGAGTCCATGTACGCCGGATTGGAGTTCACCAGCATCAAGTCCAGCGTGTACCGGTCGTCCAGGTGGCCCATCATGTCGAACATCAGTTCGAGCTTGCGCGAGGGAATGGAAACGCCGTGGTGGACCATGCGGATGCGCCCCGGGTCGACGTGTTGCACCGGGAGATCGTGGCGCGGCGGGCAGTTCAGGACGACATGCGGCTCGACGCCGAACTGCCGGTACTCGTCGGCGATGCCCTGGCAGACGGTGGTCATGGCCGCCACTTGCGGCAGGTAGCGGCGGCAAAGGTGCGTGTAGAAGCGAGCAAAGAACACGCGCCAGCGCCACAGGTCTTCAAACTCCTTGGGCGAATACTCGTGCGCGTCCAGCAGAACCGGTGCGCCCGCTGCGACGCGCAAGGCCACAGGCAGCGACACCACGTCGTTCGCCACCACGAGGTCGAACCGTTGCCCGGCCAGCGCAGCCAGGGTCTTGCGCACGAAGGACATGCGCCAGTAGTAGGCCTCGTTGCAGCCGGTGAACAGCAAGGCCGCCTTGGTTGCCTTCGCTGCGAAGGAGGCGGGAAGCGCGGAAATATCGTGGAACGCCCATTGGCCAGCCGGGGCCGGGCCGAAACCGGCGACGGTCAGCCTGTAGCGACCCCGCAGCGCCTGCAGCTGGCGCATCACCCGAGGGTCAGTGGCGATCGGCGAGAACGATAGGACGAGCGCGTGCTTCATCGGGCGAAAAAGCGCTCGTGCCAGCGGGTGAAGTTGATCCAGCGCCAGACCTGCCAGCTGAAGGCGGCACGCCCTGCAATGACGGCATCGAACTCGGAGAGGATGGCGTCGCGGCGCAGGAACGGCAACCCGACGTCGGCACCCAACCACTCACGGACCTGGGGCGCGATCTGCCGCAACCAGTCGAGCTCCGGCGTCGAGAAGCCGATCTTGTCGCGGCGATCGAGCACCTCGTCGGGAACGATCCCGCGCATCGCCGCACGCAGGATGCGCTTGGTCTCGCCACCGGGGGAGATCAGGTAGTCCTCCGGCAAGGTGAGCAGGAACTCCGCAAGGTCGGCGGTCAGGAAAGGCACGCGGCTCTCGACGGAGAAGCGCATCGAATTGCGGTCACCGTGGCGCAGGAGCGAAGGCAGCCCGCGCCGGCTGATGGAGTGCGCAAGCTCCGAAGCCAGCCGGCGACCGGGCTGGTCGTAGGGGGAACGCTGCCGCGGAAAACGCAGCTGCACTCCCTGTTCGCGCAGGGCGCCGCCATCGATCCAGGCCGGCTGCATGCGGGATCCATTGGCCCTGCGCAGCACGTCGTAGACCGAGCCCTCCACCGTCTCCGCCACCGCCGCCTTCACGCCTTCCTTGAACTCGCGGCCGGGCCACTGCGACCAGCCGCGCAGGAACCGCCAGGTGTCGCCGTACCGGCCTTCGTCCATCAGGCTACGGGCCCGCTTGCCGGGGTAGCCGCTGTAGCCGGCCAGCAGTTCGTCGGCGCCCTGCCCGTCCAGCGTGACCGTCACCCCATGCTCGCGCGCGAGCTGGAACACGCGGTATTGCGCGTAGATGCTGGTGCTGCCGAACGGCTCTCCCTGGGCGACGATCATGTCTTCCAGGTCCCGGGCGAGTTCGCTCGGCACCACTTCGACCTTGTGGCCGATGGCGCCCACGCGGGTGTTGATGCGGTCGACCCACTGCTCTTCCGACACGGCCGACCCGCGCGCGATGTAGCTGAAGGTGTGGATCGGCACGTCGGGCTCGACGTGCCGCATGGCGCAGACGATGGTGGAAGAGTCCAGGCCTCCGGACAAGGCGGCGCCGAGCGCAACGTCGCTGCGCAGATGGAGGCGCACGCTGTCGAGGATCTTCTCGCGCAGTTGCTGCGCCGCGTCTTCGAACGAGATCCGCTGGACGGGTCCGACGCGCGGTTCCCACCAGCGCACAGGTGCAGCCGGTTCATCACCCATGCGCACCCGCAGCAGGTGCCCCGGCATCAGGTGTTGGACGCCGCTGAGGAAGCTCTGCTCGGTGGTGTCGTAGTCGCCGTGCACGAGGTAGTCGTAAGCGCGCTGCAGGTCGAGCCCCACCTTCCCCTTGCGCAGCGCCTTCATCGCCGGCAGTTCCGAGGCAAAGGCGAAACCCTCGCCGTCCCATGCGAAGAAGAACGGCTTGATGCCGAACGGGTCGCGCACGCAGGTGAGGGTGGCGTTGTCCCGGTCGTAGAGCGCGAAGGCGAACATGCCGACCAAGCGCGGCAGGCAGGCCTCGCCCCAACGCTCCCAGGCCTGCAGCAGCACCTCGGTATCGGATTCGGTGCGGAACGTGCAGCCGAGCCCTTGCAACTGCGTGCGCAGTTCGCGGTAGTTGTAGATCTCGCCGTTGAAGATCAGCGCCAAGCGGCGGCCCGCCCCGTACATCGGCTGATGCCCGCCAGCGGAGAGGTCGATGACCGACAGGCGCGTGTGCCCGAAGACAAGGTCGCCAGCAGGCGTGGACAGGATCTCGGTGCCACGGTCATCGGGCCCTCGCTTGCCCATCGCCTCCAAGGCTGCCGCCATCGGCCGCAGGTCGCCTGCGGGCCCAGGGCGGTAGAGCCCGGCTATGCCGCACATGTCAGAGCCGTCCCCGCTTGCGCAAGGCGTTCTCGTAATCGGCCTTGATCTCGGCTGCTATGCGGCGGGGATCGTGCCAGTGCTCCACGAAAGCGCGGCTGCGGTGGGCCAGTTCGGCAAGTTCCGTCCGCGGCATGCTGAGCACTCTACGCAGATCGTCCTCGATGGAATCCGGCGCCGTCCGCACGATGGGCAGCTGCCGGCGCATCTCGACCGGGATGAAATGCAGGTCTTCCTCGCGCAGGTACGCCAGCACCGGCTTGCCCAGCGCCATCACTTCAACGGCCAGGCCGCCATACCAGCCGGCGAACACCTGGTCGACCACGATGTCGACGGTCTCGTAGTGGCGCATCGCCTCCTGGTTCGACAGGCCCTCCACCAGCACCAGCTCGAAGTCGAAGCCGTCGGCCCGCAATTGATCCAGCGCGGCGAGGATGAGGTCGGTCCCCTTCACCAATCGGTGGCTCGGCGCATGGCCGATGCGCAATGGTCTTGATGCATCGAGCTGGGTGTAAACCGGCCTCAGCTCGTCAACCCGGACGTGCGCGTAGGGCTGGAACTTGGCACGGGCGGGCAACACGTGCATCAGGTCCGGGTTCAGTGCATAGATCTGGTCGCACACGGCGTCCATCCGCCGGATCATGTCGCGCTTGAACGCATCGGACGCCGGATAGTAGTAGTCGGCTTCGACCTTGGAGGCAGTGGAGATTGCGTATCTGGCACGCAGTACGTCCCCCTGCCGGGCGTCATCACCCTGGTAGTGCACGAAGACAGGCTTGCCCAGGGCGCGAAGGATGGCCAGCTCGATCCGGCACAGGACGGAAAGATAGTGGCGGTGAAGTGATTGCGCGAG
Source organism: Amauroascus niger (assembly GCA_001430945.1). Taxonomy (NCBI): domain Eukaryota; kingdom Fungi; phylum Ascomycota; class Eurotiomycetes; order Onygenales; family Onygenaceae; genus Amauroascus; species Amauroascus niger. Next base: position 23,950 of record LJPK01001947.1, read on the forward strand.
CCAACGCACGGGATTGGCGCTGCGACGGGGCGGGGGCGGGATCGGCGTCGACAACGTGGTCCCGTAGTTGTAGTGCACGAGGTCGAAGTCCTGCACTGCCTGCCAGATGGCCTGCAGGCGCAACCACTCACGTCGGACCAGCCCAGATGCATCGGGCCAGAGCACACGATCCGCACGGAAGCCGAACGCTGTCTGCTGGTGGATCCAGGTGACACTGTCCACCCCCAGGCTCACAAGTGCCCGGCTGAGGCCTTGCGGGTGACCACCGACTGTCGTGGGGGCGTGCAGGACCTTGTAGCCCCGAGGACTCATGCCGACGTCCATCCGCGAATGCGACACCGCACCGGCTCCGCAGGCAACAGTGAGCCTTTGCGAAGCGAGAGTGGCAGTGTCATGCGATCACGTCCTTGAGGCCAATCGAGAGGGGAATCTGTGGAACCCATAGACGACTGCACATTGCCGAAGTGTCCGCCAATGTGTCTCGGGGCGTCCCATCCTGCCGCTCGAACGTCACTGTCCTGCCCACCAGGGCCTCGATGTGCCCACACAGGGAGCGAAGTGACAGGGCTTCACCGCCAGCGACGTTGTAGGTTGCGCTCTCCGTAGTGCCCAATGCACGTGCTGTGGCCTCGGTCGCATCCCTGACATGGACGGGGTTCAAGCGAATGCCATCGTCCCCCTGGATCATGATGGGGCGGCCGGCCTTGATGTTGTCCACGAGCCGCGGGACCAGCATGGTGCGGTTCTGGCCTGCGCCGTAAATGAAGAAATAGCGAAGCACCACCACCTGCATGAGGCCCGAATAGCTTTTGCAAAGCGCCTCGCCGCACACCTTGCTGGCCAGGTAATACCCCAGCTTGTCCGCTGGTGCAGGGGGCGTGGTCTCATGAAACGGAAGTGGCCCCGGTCCATAGATGCCGCCCGAGGACGCGTAGGCGAACTGCGCCGCGCCGGCGCGGTGGGCATAGTCCAACAGTCTGGCGGTGGACGCCACATTGACCTGGAAGACATCGAGGGCCTTCCCAGGAAAGTCGCGGAAATTCGCAGACTGCGCCAAGTGCACTACCGCATTCACCTCCGGGGGCAACGACCGAGGCGACCACTCGCCGCCCAGGTCCAACTGGAGATATTGCACCCCGGGAACGGGTTCGGACGGAAGTTGCCGAACAACCGCATGCACCACAGCTTCACTTGACAGTCGGCGCACCAACTGGCCACCGAGGAGTCCGGACGCACCAGTGACAACTATCGATTTGGGTTTTGGCATGGCAATCGAAACAGTTCGCCTCCATTCAGCGCAGCGCGCGAAGCCTAACAGGGGACTTCACGCGCTCGCCTCCATGGGCGCGGTATGCGCCGGTTGCGGATTGGCGGGGGCCAAGCCTTCCAGCAAGCGCTCACGGGCGCGCTGAATGCCTTGGCGCGCGGAGGCTGGAAGTTCCGCCGTGGCCAAGTACATGTCGGCAAGGCGCACGGCCACGGCCTCGACACTGTTCTTCTCGCCCGCGTAGGCCAACCCGCGCCGACCGAGCGAGGCAAGGTCGTGCATGCCCTCATAGACTTCCCGCAACACCTGCAGGATGGTGTCCGGAGTGGCATTGATGATGGGGCAGTCTGGCAGCGAGAGGTCGGGCGAACGGAGGTAAGAAATGACGGGCTTGCCCAAGGCCATCGCCTCCAGGGCGGTGTAGCCATAGAACCCGCCTACCAGCTGGTCCACGACGACGTCTGCCTGCGCAAAAAGCGCCAAGACCTCGGTGTTGGGCACCCCCTGGATGAACTTCAACTCGATGTCGAGACCCTCCGCGCGAAGGTGTTCGACAGCTGCCTGAAGGTAGCGGGTCCCCTTGAAATGGCCATGGTTCGGCGCGTGGGCCACCACTAGGCGCCTGCTTGAGCTGCGCATGGAGGGCGGTACCGTTTTGCCGAGCCGGCTGGTGTCGATCGGCCAGTAATGCATGTGGTGCGCGTTGGGCACATACGTGAGCATGTCACCCATGGCGTTCATCGCACGAGCGACCTTCGCCACGGGCTGCAGGCTCTGCGCCAGCTCGCCCGCGTTGCAGATGCAGTAGCGGCCCGGGTCATCACACTCCCTGCAGAAGTTCCATCCGCCCAGCGCCAGCGTGGACTCCCGCTCGCGCACATCGGCACCGTACGCGTACGTGTACAGCTGCCGCCCTGCCCGCCGCAGGTAGTCCAGCTCGCGGCGCGCAATCCCGAATCGCTGTTCCGGAACCATCAGTCCACGGTCATTGAAGTAATGGAAGACGTCGTAGCGCGGCAGCGCCATGAGGAAGACGATCTCACAGTACGCCCGGTACAACGCCGGCGCCCTGCGTGCGAACCATCCGGCGCTCTCAGACAGGTTTCGATCAAACGACTGCGTGACGTAGTAGGTCTGGTACACCATCGAGTCGGCACGCAGTCCCAGCAGCCGATCCGCACGGGCCAGCAAGGGCAAGGTCAGGATCGGGGTCACACCCCACAGGCTGCGGAGCACGCCTTCGCGACGGCGCAACAGGCCACCCAAACGCGCAACCAGTGGCATTGAGAGGCGCAACAGCAGCAGCAGGCCGAGCACTGCCGGGGCAAGTGCGACGGCGGTCAGGCGCTGTTTCAACCTCTCATTCATGTGCGCCTTGAAGGCCTCAGGAGGTTTTGCGACCCCGCATGGTGATGCCATAGGGATCGACATGCTCGTGCACCACCTGCAGCCCGGCTTCCTGGAACCAGGCACGCACCTCCTCCGGTGTGTGCCGTGTGCAAAGCTGGGGGTGGTACCAGTCGTAGTTGATCGCCACGTTCTCCTCATATCCCAGCTCCGGATTCCAGAAGCATTTGAGGAAGAAGTGATAGAGGAAACGCTGGACGTCGTATTCGCCGCCCTCGATGCCAAGAACCTTCACTTCCGGCACGGTGACCTTGGTGCCAAGCGCCGTGAGCGCCTTTCCCAGATCCGTGATCTGGCGCATCGCCTGCATCGCTTCCTCATAGGGCAGCCCGGAAATCCGGTCGCGGATCAGGTCGTCGGCGTACTCGCGGATCGGCGCCTTGACTTTGTAGACGTAGATCGCGTACTCCCCGCCAGGCGCAACACTGCGCGAGACGTTCAGGAATGCGCCCTTCGGATCGCTCGTGTGGTGCAGCACTTCCTGGCAGTAGACGAAATCGAACTGCCCCAGACCCGACAGGTCTCCCAGAAGGTCGCCCTGCTCGATGCGCACCCTCGGCAGGGAGGAGAGGTTCTCGCGCGCGACATGGGCTGCCGTGAGATCGACACCCACCAGCTCTGCGTCAGGGGCTGCGTATCGGTGCAAAAGGGCCGTGACCCTCCCGTTACCACAGCCTGCATCAAGAACGCGTCGCTTGTCAGCGAGATAGGCGGTCAGCTGTGCCGGGCCGGCGAAACCGTTGCGAGTGATGATCCAGTTGAAGATGTCGGTGCCCTCGGTCAGCGTGCCCTCGAAGGCGAGCTTCCGGTTCTGCTCCCACTTGTCCTTGAAACTGGTGAAGGTCTGGTCGGCTTGCGTCATGCTGTTGTCCTGGTTCAAGTCTGGGCGGTCGCGAGGAGCCGGAACTGAGTGACTTGCCGCCCCACCGTTTCCCGCTTCCCATGGTTTTTCTCGACCCACTGCCTCGAGGCAGCTTGCAGTGATGCCAATCGTTCGCGGTCCCCCCGCAGTGTTGTGATGCCCATGACCACTTCATCCGTCGTGGCGCAGTTGACCACTGGCGGCATCTCGCTGTATTGCTCCGCCAGCTTGCTCTCGTCCAGGTAGGTCAGGATCGGGGCACCCACTGCCATTGCCTTGAACAGGATGCCGCCAAACGAGCCTAGCTTGAACTGGTCGACGACGAGATCACAAGCCCTTGAGGTGCGCTCGAACTTCGTCATCGCCATCGGGGCCTGCCATTTGAACTGGTCAGCCACACCCAGGTCAGCCAGTAGCCGGCGACTGTGCTCGACGTTCGCACCCCAGGTGCAACAGACCACACCGACGCGGATGCCGGCACGCCCCAACTCCCCGATGGCGCGAAGGAAGACGTCGTTCGCCTTGTCGGCGTAGCCAGTTCCAGGTACCCAATCGTGCCTGGTAGGAAAGAAGCAGAGGAAGTCGCATGCCAGTTCGCCCATCAACGATTCGCGCAACTCCTTCCACCCTTCCACCTGCAACCCGTGGTCCTCGTCGTACGGGTGGTTGATCAGGGTGTAGCGGCCGGGTGCCAGGCGGTCTGCACTGTGGCGACAGTCGAAATTGGTCACGAAGACATGATGTGCCAACCTGTACGAGAGGGCTGCGCAACGGCCCTGGAGCGTTGGCTTGTAGGGTATTTCGCGGATGGTTCCGTGCTCGAATGCGAAGTACGGGCGGCCGGCGAGAAGCGGGTGGATTGGGTCTGTCGAATACCCGATCACGAAGTCGTAGTGCGGCAACAGGGTCGCCCATCCGACCGCGACAACTTCGTAATGCTCCAGATCCTCAGCAACCAAGAAGTCACCGCGATCAGGAAACTCGACGGGCCACCTTTGCAGAAGTTCTGCGCAGCGACGACGGAATCGATCAAGCGCGCCGGCCTCACCAGTTTGCTGCTGCCGTTGTCGATCCGCGGCGCTTGCAATTGCCCAAATCGGCATCGACGCCAATGCCAGCACAGCGCCCACCGGAGCGCCGACAAGGAGACCGAAATAGCGCACCGCCAGCGCCTTGAACGCGGACTTTGCCCGGAGCCGTAGCAATGCGCGCGTCCGGTGCCGAACAGCGGTGACTAACCGATGGCCGAACAGCAACGACTTGCGCCCCGCTCCGCCACGTTCCGTCCTATTGAATTGCGCCAGGCGCATCCAGTGCCAATTCGCCATCCCGGCCGCACCACGCCTGCGTGCAACCAGGTAATCCATGCAAAGCCACAAGGGACCTTGGGCGAACCACGCAGGGCGTCGAAACCCCCGCAGGTCCTGGGCTGACCAATCCGGATGCCCATCGTCATTCAGCTGGCCATCGAAGTCGGCGTCTTCCCACTCCGGGCAAGCCATGGAGTGGTAGTAGTCGTAGCAGATCACGTCGCAGTCGAACCCCGCCTGGTTCAGGAGCTTGGCGTTGTTGTATGCGTTGTTGGCGATGTTCCCGATATGGAGGACCCTCGGCGCGCGCTCGTGCTTGGTGACGAATGCCTTCAACCAAGCATCATTTTCGTGACCCAGCAGTGACAATCCGGGGCTCTCCATTCACAAGGCAGCGAGGAGCGTCTCGACCACCCGGTCCTGATCCGACTCCGCCATGAACGGAACGATCGGCAGCGTAATGGTGGTGTCCTCAGCGATGACCGCGTGCGGGAACATCTCGGGCGACAGGCCGTACTTGTTCCGGTAATAGCCGAGCCGATGGACCGCGTGCGTCCCCGGCCGCGTCTGGAACCCCTTCGCCGCGAGCGCTGCCATCACGGCGTTTCTCCGGGAACGACCGCCTTCCCTCAAGCGGATGACGAACGATTGGAACGTGTGTCCATCGAGATCTCCGGCCTTGGGCAACACCAAATCGTGTTGGACGGCATCAAGGGCTGCCAAGTAGCGGCGCCCGGCGCGGCGCCGGTCGGCGACAAGCCGGTGCAGCTTGGCCATTTGCGCGACCCCGACTGCCGCCTGGATGTCCGACATGCGCAAGTTGTAGCCAAGGTTGTCGAAGGTCCCCATGGTCCAGGGCCCATGGGGCTCTATCGCCACGTCAGGGGCGCCAGTCGCCCCGTGGTTGCGCAAGGACCTCACCCGGGACGCCAGCTGCGCGTCGTTGGTCGTCACTGCACCACCCTCGCCAGTTGTGACCACCTTGCGCGGATGGAACGAGAAACATCCCATGTCACCCAGGCCGCCGACCGGCGTGCCGCGGTACGTTGTTCCGATAGCGCAGGCGGCGTCTTCGATCACCGCGAGCCCGTGCTTCTTCGACAGCGCAAGGATCTCGGTCATCGGTGCAGCAAGACCAAACAGGTGGACCGCGACGATCGCCTTCGTTCGCGGCGTGATGGCTGCGGCCAATCTGGACGGATCGATGTTGTATGTCTCGGGGTCGATGTCTACAAAGACAGCCTTTGCACCAACGTACTCCGCAGAGTTCGCACTGGTGATCCACGTGAATGCTGGCACAAGAACCTCATCACCGGGCTGCAGCCGTAGTGCGAGCGTTGAAAGGTGCAGAGCAGACGTCGCCGACGTGCAAGCCATCGCATGCTCGACACCGTGGGCTTTTGCCAGCAACCCTTCGAAACGATTCGTCATCGGTCCTTGAGTCACCCATTTCGAGTCGAGGCACTCCCTGAGCATCGCAATCTCGGTTTCGTCGAAGCTCGGTTCGGTGATATTGATGCCGGTCATGGTTGGTCCAGATTGTTCTCGCCCACCCGATGAGACAAGTGCGTCGGGAGCCCCATGAGGGGTTGGCGGCTCAGAAGTAATTAGGAAATGTCGGGGCGGCAGCCAGCTCAGTGGCGTGGTACGCGGCCTCTGCATTATCCCATTCGCCGCCGAGAGGCGACCCGCGGAAGCCGGGTAGCGAGCCGCGTCCCGATCCGAACAGGATGGCGTCGTAGATCCTCGCCCACTTGCGGTTGCCATGCGTCTGCAAGAACCATTGGCGCAAGCCGTCGCCGACCTGGGCCGCGTATTCCGGCTCCGCAAAGAGCCGGTGCAAATGAGCGACCACATCGTCCTCGGTGTTGGCATTGCAGACCGGCGCGCAGCCCTCAGGCAGCAAGGCGTCGTACTGCTCCTGGTTCAGCTTCATGATGATGGGTCGGCCGGTCGCGATGGTTTCCAGCGCGGCAGCCCCGTAATACCCGATGGAGAGCTGGTCAAGGATGCAATGTGCTGAGCGCAAGTACTTCACCAAACGCCGCTTCCCGACGATCGGGACGACAAGCACCTTGTCGGCGATGCCCAATTCGCGGAACAGCGCAGCCGCACGACCTTGGTCGGCGCCCCAGCCGGTGATCACGAGTCGGGCCTGGGGCACAGCCGCCGCAAATCGTGCAAACCCCCGGATCGCCACGTCGCTGCCCTTGAACAGGTAGTCCAGGCGGGACGTCATCAGCACGAAGAATTCGCCGCCGGTCGTCGCTGCCCATTCGTCGCGGCAGACCGGCGGACCCGGCTTGTAGCGGTCTTCATCGAGCAGGAAAGGCACGTAAACCATGTTGGACCACCCATACCTGCGACCGAAGGCAAGGCTCCACGGGTTGGACACCAGGATGGCGTCTGCACACGAGAACGCCCTACGTTGCAGGCGGCCGTAGGCGTCGTCGCGTGAGGCCTCGTACCAGATGTCCCCTCCCATTTGCGTGGCGACATAGGGCTTCCCTGACAGGTAGCCCATGTACGGCGCCTGCACCGCCAGCACTGCGTCGTAATCCCGCAAAGCGCAGATCGTCGGGAGGTGGGCATACCATGCCGGATACCGTCGCAAGTCCAGTGAACGCATGCCTGACTGCAGTTCAGATGGCAGGATCTCGTGCCGAAAGACGGCCTCCACATGGACCCGTTCCACCGGCGGCAAGGCGACACCCGCGGCCAGCGCGTGCTCCAGTGTTTCCACCTGCTCCGTCAGTTCACCGTCGTACTCCTCCCAGGAGGGATGACTCATGAGATACGTGTCCTGTGGGTGCAGGTAGAGGTGGATGTCGACAGGACGGCTCCCCATCGAGCAAGCCCGCATGTAGAGGTTGTTCGCGATATTTCCGGCGAACGCGTAATTGCGGTTCGGCTGCTCGAGCTCATCCCCAGCCTCCTGCAGAACGCGCTCTGTCCACGCATCGCTGAAATTTCGGAATGAACGGATGTGCGCCGGGGTCAGCCATGGGTGCTGCCAGGGTTTACGGTCGAAGCTGTGCCAATCCTGCCGCGGAGAACCTTCGGGCCAAAGCAACCCTTGCCGACGTTCTTCAGACAGCTGGCGCCACAGGCGAAGCCGCCATTCCGCAGGAGCGCGCTCGACCAACTCTTCTCGAAGTCTGGCCGGCAGGGGATCCCAGCATGCCGCCTGCAAGGCAAGGGACACCCACCTCCACACGCTGCTGCGAAGGCCAAGGGGCTGACTCGCTCGCGTCATGAAGTGCAGCCGCGCATCCCGTCCGGGCCTAGCGCAGGATGAACAGCATCTTGCCGAAGAATCCCTCGGCGTCGCCGATCGATGACTGGGTCATGCTTCCACCCAACTGACGGGTCACCTCAAATCTGAAGCTGTGAAGGTTTGCATTTGCCAGCATCCGCGACGCCGTCATCTGGGCCAGCAGCCAACGCTTCCCGGGCGCAGGCGGAAATAGCGTCTTGTGCGCCAAAACTCCCACTGCCGTGACGATTTCGACTGGAGCAGCGACACATCCTTCAGCAATGAATGTGCGGCCCTCCTGTCGCGTCCGGCTCCAGATCGGTCCCTCGTCATAAGGCTTGCGCGCGCTGATCTTTTCTCCAGAACTGAATACGTCGGCCGTCCAAGTGTCCTGTCCAGCCTCAAACCGCGCGGAGGCCAATGACCCTTGGGCAACGGAGCCGAGTTCCCCACAAGTGAATTCGATCCGGGGGCGAGTGACGATGCGATCCCGGATCTTCAGGTCGAAACTTCCGGGACTGACGCCATGCGCCTGCAGTGCTTCCACGAGCGACTCGTAGAGGTCAGTCGAATGGAAATAGTCGCGGTCGCCACGGAATGATGCCGCCGGCTCGAATCGGAAGCGGGTCATGCGTTCAGTCCACCATCCACCACGATGGTCTGGCCCGAGATGAATCGTGCGCCATCGCTCAGCAGGAATGCGACGACCTCCGCCACGTCTTCAACGGTGCCCGGCCTGCCCAAAGGCGTGCGGCGGACGATCTGCGCAAGGTGCTTGGGGCTCATCTCCTTGACCAAGTCCGTTTCCATGTAGCCGGGCGCCACGGCGTTGACAGTGATGCCGCGACCTCCGAGTTCGCGCGCAAGCGCGCGAGTCATGGCGTTGAGCCCTCCTTTCGTGGCCGAGTAAGCCGCGGTGCCCTTGTAGCCTGAGACGCTGACGATCGAGCTGATGTTCACGATCCGACCACGCTGCCGAATCATCATGCCGCGTGCGACCTCCCGGGTCAGCATGAGGGGGCCGACCAGATTGGTGCCGATCAGGCGCAGGATGTCATCAGCCTTCTGACGGGCCAGAAGTTCCTCGGCGACCGTGCCGGCGTTGTTCACCAAGCCTGTGATGGGCCCCAATGATGACTCGAAACCTCGGACTAGGTCCCGGAAGCTGTCGGTCTTGTTGATATCGCCTTCGGCAAAGGCAAAGCGCCCAGGATGCGCGTTGAGGAGGGCATCCGTTTCCGGCGTGCTGCGACGTGCGAATGTCGCCACAGCATCACCGCGGCGAAGAAGGGACTGGGCGATGCCGAGTCCGAGGCCCTTGCTCCCACCCGAGACAAGCACCACTGATGGTTTGTTCACACCTGTCATCGCCTGACCTTTTTTCCGCGCTCGTTGCCATGCAGATCAAGATCCACGATCTCGAAACGCATCGGCACCTTGTATTTCTGCAACCGTGACCTGCAATGTGCCTTCACGTCATTGAGCACCGCGACCTGATCGGCTGCCGGGTCCGCGAGCGAAACCCGCGCGCCGACAACCTGCCCAAGAACCGGGTGTCGTACGGCATGCACGGTCGCTTCCGCAACGGCTGGGTGCTCCTGCAGGACCGACTCGACCTCCAGCGGCAGCACCTTCTGACCACCGACGTTGATCACGTCGGTCGCGCGCCCCACAATGCGGATCAGGCCGTCCTTCTCCTCCACCAAGTCGCCCGTGTTCATCCATCCGTCGGCGTCGATCGGTGTAGGCGCATTCAGGTAGCCCAGCATGCTGGAGCGCGACCGGATGTGAAGCAGGCCATCAACGACGCGCGTTTCGAAGTCACGCCCGCCCACCCGCAGCCAAAGCGATTCATTGGAAGCCGACGCGGACTGCAGCACGCCGAGTTCCGAAAGGCCGTAGGTCTGCTTCAGGTCCGCGTTGGGGAAAAGCTCCGGCAGCCGACGCAAGGTACTCTGCGGCATCGGCTCCGCTCCATAGGTGACCAGCCGGATGCTCGACAGGTCATGTCGTCGCCAGCTACCGGACGCAATGAGCAGTGCAAGGAAGGTGGGCGTCGTCGGTAGCAGGTCGGCCCGCGACGCCGCGATCGCTAGACACACCTCATCTGGCGTGCGATCCGCAGTGCAAATCCCCACCCCTCCGTACGCGATGCACGCCAGCAGAGTATTGAAGCCGCCGAAATGGTCGATGAGGAGGAACAGCACCATGCGCCAGCCGGGACGCGGAACAGTGAACTTCGAGGCCACCCGCTCGACATCATGGAGGATGGCCTTGGGCTTTCCGGACGAGCCCGACGTGAACACGATCAGGCCGGGATGGCCCTCCTCGCGCAACCGCCGGATGAGGTCATGGTCTGCGCTGCCCTGTGTCAACGGCTGAACCGACTCCGTGAAGGGATCGAACCAGAATTCGATCTGGGCCTCTTTGGCGAGTGCATCACGCTCCGAGACCGTGCCCGGGGAGAATGGCACTGCTATGGCGGCCAAGCGAAAGAGAGCCAGGAAGGTCGCCACTGTCCGCAGCCCATAGTCGCCGCAGAATCCGACGACCGAGCCGGTTGAAACGCCTCGCCCACGCAGAACAGCCTCGACATGCGCAGCCTCGTCGAGCAACGATTTCCTGCTGTGCTCGCGCCCGTTCTCCCAGAGCACAGGTCGCGCAGCATCTGCCGTCAGCCGCTCGAACAGGAACAGGATCGAGGGGGTCATGGATCCGTCAGCGCAGCACACATTGGCATTCGCCGTGAATGCACAACTCACCGTCGACGCTGGCGGCAAGCTCCAGGCGCACGACGCGAAGCGCCGCCTGTACCCGTGTGACAGTGGCTTGGAATCGGACGTCTGCATCCTGCAACACGGGCTTGCGGAATTTGAAGGCCAGGCTCTCGACCACGGCGGACGTTCCCGGCAGGTACATGCCGATTAGCCGCGAGAAGCGAGTGGTGACGCACAGGCCCTGCAGGATGGGGGTATCGAAGCCGCGGGTTCTGGCGAATGCGGGATCAGCATGAATGGGAGCGCCGTCTTGTGATAGCCGGGCAAACGCGTCCCGCAACTCCACCCCGAAAGTCACGTTCTGGGAGACGGAATCGCCAACCATAATGTCCGAGACTGCCAGCAGCCTGCCGGGCGTGTCATCGCCGACCAGCATGGCGAAGGGCTGCCTGCCCGCTGTCATCCTGCCTGCCTCTGCACGAAAGCCACCAAGCCGTCGAGCGTCCCGACCTGGTCGACGCTGTCTTCGTCGATGGTGATGCCGAACTCGTCCTCGACCGCCATCAGGACGCTCGCGAAATCCAGGCTGTCCAGGTCTGGGCCGACAAGTGGTGCCGACGGATCGGCCAGCTTCGGCTTTTCCGGCTGGCAGACGTCATAGATGACCTTCACGATCCGTTCACGCACGTTTTCCATCGTTCTTCCTTGAGTCTCAATCTTCTTTCCTGCGCGCCCGGCCGATTCGCTTCGCTGGGTTTCCCATCGCGATGGAGAACGGCGCGATGTCCTTGGTGACAGCGGACCCGATGCCGACAACGGAAAACTCCCCCACATTGCGATTGTCGAGGAGCACCGCACCGGGCCCCAGGTGCGAACCTTCGCCGAGGACGGTTCGGCCGCACATCACGGCGTTAGGGCCCACATAGCCATGTCGCGAAACCGTGGCGTCATGCCCTAGAGCGGCGCCGGCTCGTAATGAGGCGAAGTCACCGATCGTGCACCGCGGCTGAATCGAACAGAAAGCTGCGACATACACGCCCCGCCCGATTTTCGCCGATGCGGCGACCATGGCTGTGGGATGGATCACGGTCGCCCAGCGACTCTCTGGAATCCCGAGGCCGTCCAATCGCGCTGCCCGCCGCGGCATGTCGCCAACCTTCTGGATGGCCGGCACGAATCGAACTTCGCTGCCCAATGAGCTCCAAGCCTCCAGCGCGCCGAGGACCGCAAAGCCTTCGAATTCCCCACCGTCAGGAAATGCGTCGTCAAGAAACCCTTCGACCGTTGAACCCTCCTGTGGCCCCTGCCGAAATGCCTGCGCCACAGCCTCCGCCACAACCAAGCCGTCGCCGCCGGCGCCCAGAATCACAATCTTGCCCATGCTGCGCTTCTCTTGAAATCAGGTGCTGGCCGAAGCCAACGTATTTCGCCAGCCGGCGATCCGGGCTCGGGCCCGGTCCAGTAATCTTGGACGCCGACGCGGCTCGCGCGTGCGCCCTTCGACGAACCAGTCAAGGCAGTCTTGCATGGTCCAGGCAAGGAACCCGGAACGGAGCACCTCAACTGCCGCTAGGTGCATGGCACGTGTGTCGGCCACATTCTGCGGATGCAGATTCAGCACCATGACGCCGGCAATTCCGCTCTCGCGGATCTGGTCGGCCGTGTCGAAGATGCACTGCGCAGCAATCTCGTCCGAGCGACCACCATCCACATACCGCAATCCGTCGCCGATTGCAGTCACGATCGACCAGTGCTCCGTCAGCCCGGCCTCAGTGCAGAGCTTGCCGGGGAGTAAAGAACCGTTCAAGGGCCTGCCATCAAGCCCCGGCAGATTGGAACTGATTCGGACACCTTCTCGCATCCACGCGGGCAGGTGACCCCAATAGCCATCGTTCAAGAATCCGTGGTTACGCAGCGAAATCGCACGATGTCCGGTGAGTCGTTCGAACCAAGCACATTGCTCATGAAGCCGGATTGAATAATCTTGAGGTGCGTCCAGGGCGTCCGGATGGATGCCGAGTTCGACAGGAGACTTGCCCCGCATCTCGAGAAGAGTTGCCCTCGTGTGCCGCGTCGACGGATGCAGGAAATAAGTGATTGGCTGACCTGCCAGGAGGTCCAATTGCTCCTTGTACTTCTCCAGGAAGGCCTGGTCGTCATCGCCCGTGATGATCACCACGCCAGGCGCACCCCCCGGCAGAATGGGCGTCAGCTTCAGGGCGGCCTTGGCCGCAATCCGTTGCGCGGCGAAGACTGCCCAGTAGTCCGCTTGGCGCTCGTCCTTCCGGGAGAGTCCCGACAGTTGGCGCTCGAACAGGTAAAGCGGGCGCTCCCCACCTATGCCCCAAAGAGCGGCCGTGGGACGGCTGCCGACAGCGTCCGGATCACCCTGCCGGTATCGCTTCAGATCGGCCGGGAGTTCAGTCCCGACAAACAGCACGCCACCTGCCCCGTTGCCTACGAAGCGCCAAGCGCAATCACCTTCTGCATCATTCAACACCGATTCGCCCCGGCCGGCGTACCTGTCGCTTGCGTGAAGGGTCCGCAGGCGAAGGCTGTCCGCCCCGAGCAAGACGTCATCGTGGGCAGGCACGCTCGCGACGATTTGTACGCCGAGCCTCGCGCAGAACGCAGGACTGGGGCGGATGGCAACTGTCAATCTCTCAGGGTCAACGCTCAAGTCACCAGGAGCATGTAGAAGAAACGTGACACGTTCCTGCAAGGCCTGGTCCCTCAGCCCGACAACGCCCAAAAGGTGAACGAGAAGCTGTATCCGGACGTCCGCGCTGGCGTCCATGGATGCGTCCCCAGCCGCCAGCATCTGGCCTTCCCTCAGGCGAGCTCGCAAACGACCGTACTGTTGACTCGGCGGTTGGGTGGAGTCAACTTGGAGATCGCCGTTTGCAGCCAGTGGGGCAGCCAGACACACTGCAGATACCACCAATGGTCAGTCAGAGCAGGCGGCCAAAAACCGTGTGTGAACCGATGCGCAACCCGGAACCCGTTCGACTCGACGAGGGCTTGCAGTTCGTCCGGTGAGTACAGCTGCTTCGACGCAGGGTCCAGCCGCTTTCCTGTCCTTGTAGTGTAGAAGTTCAATCTATTGACGGTTCGGACAACGAGGCGGCCGCCTGGCCGCAACACCCGCTTCATTTCTTGAAGCCCACGCGCGGGATCATCGAAATAGAGAAGGGCGCTGAGGCACACCACGGCGTCGAAGCTATGGTCCGGGAACGGCAGATTCTCGCCATACACCCCTGCCTGCAAGTGGACGTTATCGCGCGTGCCGAGCTCTCTCCATGTCGGGAAACTGCATGGGTCGACCCCGGTCACGTCGAAACCACTGTTGGCCAGCATTCCGACGTACTTGCCCGGCCCACAGCCCAGTTCGAGAAGTTTGTGATGCTCCGTCGGTGAAAGCCACCGCAAGAGCTCCGCATGCAGTTCGTGCCGGCCCATCCGGCTCGCGTAATCGCGGTCCAGGAGCATCTTGCGCAACAGCTCATCTTGCGACTTCTGCAATTGCCGATACATCATTTCCCTGACCTTCATCGCTCTTCCTCACCATGACGCTCGCGCGCTGATTGACGATGCCCATGTCGAGCCCGACCACAGCCGGGACGATCTTGAATTGCAGGCATCCGACTTTGCGGTCGTAGACTTCAGAGTAGGGGTAGTTCGCCGGGAAGTCCCATCCGTTGGCGGTATAGACCGTCAGCGCGTAGTCTCCCGCGCCGAAGCTGTTCTCCTCGAACGAGAACTCCACCACGACCTGCCCTACGAGGTTTGTGATCTCCTGCCCCACCAGACCGGACGATTGCCAGAAGACGTAGACACCATCACTGCGTGTGATCTTGACACCAACATCAACGCCCGGCAGGGACTGGTGGAGTTGAAGCAGCACCCGGATCGTGAATGGCTGACGTTCTTTCACGATCGATTGCTGCTGCGAACCGACCAGCAGGGACACGCCCGAGATCGCTGCGGGCGGCCTGTTCATCTCCTGCACCTTCGCCAGCGCCTGCTCAAGCGTCTGCGGATCAACGGGTATGGCCTCGAATGCGAACCTGGAGGTCGTCCAGCCGTCAGAGCCCTGCTGGCGATCGAACATGCGGGCCTTGCGCCAGTTGCCGGTTTCGAAGTCAACCGACTCGAGGGACAGGGACTCGTAGCCGCCAATCGAGCAGGAGTCCACCTCCACAATCAACTCGCTGGGCGAGGCAGGCACCGGCAGGAGAACGTGGCCGCCTTTGCGCTTGCCTGTCTTGGCCGAAAGAGCCCTGCATTCGCGCCCACGGTGCTCGTAAAGCCGCCCCCACTCGGATCCCATGATATCGAGCCGCGTCGCTGGAATTTCGTCACTTTGTGGAAGCGACAACGGCACAACGACTGGCGCTTGGCTGCCGGACAACACCTGGAGCCGAGCGACGTAATGAGTGTCCGCCAGGATGCTCCGGTTGTTCTCGCCCACCAGTCTCACCCGTAGTTCGCCCGCAGATGCCAAGTCTTGCAGATCGATGCCCGATCCTTGATGTCTTGCTCGGACAGCGTTTCCCGAGCGGGTGATCTCGTCCTCCTGACGCCGGTAATCCTCCTCATATGCCCGCAGCACGTATTCGGACTCGCCGAACATTCGCACTGAGCCGTTCTCCATCCAAAGTACCTTGTCGCAGAGCATCTGAACCGCGCTTGTGGAGTGGCTTACGAACAGCAGGCCATTGCCTCGGTCACACAGCTCTTTCATGCGACGGGTGGCTTTCCCCATGAAATATGCGTCGCCAACGCTCAGCACTTCATCGATCACGAGAATGTCCGGGTCGATGGAAGTCGTGATCGCGAACGCGAGCTTCGCGTTCATACCGGAGCTGTACGTCTTCACCGGAGCGAATATGAACGGCCCCAATTCCGTGAATTCGATGATCTCCTCAGCCTTTTCCTCGATCTGCGCCTTCGGGCACCCATTCAGCAGGAGGTTGAAACGGATATTCGCCAGGCCGCTCTCCTCCGGATTCAGGACGGTGTTGAGCGACAACATTGCCGATACCTTGCCGTCGACCACGTAGGTTCCGTCCGTCGGGGGCAGGTGCCCGGTAAGGATCTTCAGCAAGGTGCTCTTGCCGGATCCGTTCGGCCCGATGATCCCTATCCGCTCCTTCTCGCGCATGCTGAAGCTGATATCCCGGAGTGCCCAGAACGTGTCGTGGCGCTTGCGGCCAGTGATCGCTTCCTTCAGCATGTCTGCTGGGCGCTCGTAGATCGGGTAGGCCTTGGACAGGGAAGCGACCTTGATGATCTCGCGCGGGCTCACAGCACGTTTCCCAGCATCGGCTTGAGCCGACGCATGACCCGGTAGCCGAATACGAACACGCCGACGCTCATCAACGGAAAGACCAGCCAAGCAACGGGGTGCTCAAAACGCCCGTAATAGATGGCGTCCTGATAGCACCACGTCACGTAACTGAAAGGGTTGAGGTAGAGCACCGGCTTGAAAAGCGCGGGCACCCAGTCCGGCAAGTAGAAGATCGGCAGCAGGTAGACGCCGGCCATGGTGAAGATCAGGACGAAGTCTTTCAGGTCACGGAAGAAAGCGCCGGTGGATGAAAGTAGGAAGCCGAGACCCACGGCCAACATCGTCTGCAGCACCACCAGAAGCGGGATCAGCAGAAACGTGGCCCACACGGTGCGCTGGACCCCGACCACCCACAACAGCAGCAGTGTTGTGGAGATGGCTTGCGTGATGCACGTGGCCAGCACAGTCTTGATGGGGAGCAGCTCGATCGGAAATATGACCTGCTTGACCAGATTGGCGTTTGAAGTGATGGCCGTGGTCGCCTTGGCCAAGGACTCCTGCAATGCAAGCCATGGGATCAAGCCGGACAGGATGTATGTTGCGTAGTCCAGCGGCATCTCGCCGACGCTGGAGCTAATCTTGGTCTTGAAGACGACCACGAACACGAACACATACAACGCCATCAGGAACAGCGGATGCGCCACCGTCCAGAAGAGACCGAGCGCCTGCCCTGAGTAGCGCTCGCCCATTTCCTTCTTGGCCATCTCGATCGCCAGCGTCCGATGGGTCGCAATCAGCCCGAGCGCCTCGAAAAGTGCCTGAACGTTCGTTCTAGCAATGTTCATTGGATCCTGCTGGACGGCGATTTCCGTGGGAAATTAGCGCACGGCATCAAGCCGTGTAGCTTTCGCACCAAGTCTCTAAATTGAGCAATGACCAAATGAGCAGCCGACGGTTCTGCCGCCCAGCCAAGTGGTCGTCCACCAGCGTATGGACTGCCTTGCGGTCCATGAACTCGAAGATTCGCGGGCTGCCTTCGTACAGCTTGCGCCGCACGAAGTCGATGCTCTCGCCCTTGAACCAGCTGGCGTCTGGCGCCGAGAAGCCCTGCTTCTCACGGTTGGTCACCTGCTGCGGGATATGCCGTTCCATCACCTTGCGCAGGAGCAGCTTGCCGTCCCGCGTCTTCTCAAAGTATTTTGCAGTCTTGCTGCCCGGCTCGTTCTCGTTCAACCTGACCACCTCGCCGAGATTGCCCAACTTCATGCTGGCGGGCAGCTTCATTGCGAAATCGACAAGGTCGTTGTCCAGGAACGGCACGCGCGTCTCGAGCCCATGCGCCATGCTGAGTTTGTCCTCGACCACCAGCAGCCCGTGAAGGAAGGTCTTCGCCTCGAAGTAGAGGGAATGATTGATGTAGTCCTCCGGGCGCGTCAGGTTGGCCGCGTGATGCGAGAACACGTCCCGGAAGATGTCCTTGGTCTGGATGTGGCCGACTTCGCCCCAGATCGGGGCCAGCACCTGGGCCATGTCCCGGTTCGGGATCAGCCGCTGCCAGAACCCGTAGTACTTGTCCACGTAATGGTCGAAGTCGTCATTGACGACGGCGCGGTAGTAGCGCCACGGGTACCCACCGAACAATTCATCGCCGCCGGCGCCGGACAGGACGACCTTCACGAACTTGCTGGCCAGTTGCGCCGCGTAGAAATTCGGGTAGCTCTGGCCGACGCGGGGTTCCTCAAGATGCCAAGCGAGCCGCGGCATGACGCGCTCCATGTCGCCGGCTTTCAGCACCATTTCGTAGTGTTCAGTCTTGAACACGTACGACATGTATTCCGCGGTCGCGCGTTCGTCGTAGCCCAGTTCAACGCCCGAGGCCGAATTCAGGTCGAAGCCGCAGGTGAACGACTTGATGTACGGAAGCTCCTTGGCAGCCAGGGCAGTGACGGACCCACTGTCCATTCCACCGCTCAGATAGGCGCCGACATCGACATCGCTGACGAGTTGGCGTGAAACGGCTTGGCGGAACAGGCGGTCCAGCTCCTCCATGTACTCGCGTTCGCTGCGCGGGGACTGCGGCTCCTCGAAGCTGTAATCCCAGTACTGCTCGACCGACATCCTCAACCGGCCGCCCTGTTCGCGGACCACGGCAAAGCTGCCCGCTGGCAAGAGCTGCACGCCGTCGAACAAGGTGCGGTCGGTGAAGAAATTCTGGAATGTCAGGTACTCCAGAAGCCCCTCGCGATCCATCCGCGCTCGGACGAAGTCGGTGGCAAGCAGCGCCTTGATCTCGGAGCCGAAAGCCAGGTTGTTGCCCTGCAGCGAGTAGTACAGCGGCTTGATGCCGTAGCGGTCCCGGACGAGCAGGAGGGTGCGCTCCCTCCGGTCCCACAGGGCGAAGGCGAAGAGTCCGTTGAACCGCTCGACGGCCCGAGGGCCCCACTCGGCCACTGCTTTCAGCACCACCTCGCTGTCGGTGCGAGAGTGGAACCGATGGCCGCGAGCCTCCAACTCCACTCGCAATTCGTTGAAGTTGTAGACCTCGCCGTTGTAGGTGATGACATAACGGCCGTCCTCGGTGGCCATCGGCTGGTGGCCTGCCGCAGACAGGTCGATGATGGAAAGTCGGCGATGACCCAACCCACAGGGCCCGTCGATGAAGCTGCCTTCGCCGTCCGGTCCCCGGTGCGCAATGGCGTCCGTCATGCGCTTGAGCACCACTGGCGACGGCGCCCGGCCGTCCCCCAGCAGCAGACCGGCAATCCCGCACATGCCTGCTTACCCTCGGTACTTGGCGCGGCGTGCTTCCACTTCCGCAATGTGGCTCTTGCGCCAATCGATCAGGTTCTGCAGGCCTTGATCCAGCTTGATCTGGGCGTCGAAGCCGATCTCCGCGCTCGCGCGCTTGGGGCTGCCGATCCGGTTGCGCACCAGCGTGGCCTGGCTACGCGGGGCGTAATTGATGCCCTTCTTGCTGCCGGTCAGCTTCAGGATCTTCTCCGCCAGCTCCTTAAGTGATGTCCGGATGCCGGTGCCCACGTTGTAGAAGCGGTCGACAGTGTCAGCCTGCATCGCTTTCACGTTGGCCAGGCCGCAGTCCTCCACCGCCACGAAATCGAAGGCCTCGCTGCCATCGCCCAGGATCGTCGGGCCTTCGCCCTTGTCGATCGCGTCCAGCATCTTCATGATCACGGCGATGTAGGCGCCCTGGTAGTCGGCCCGCGGACCATACACGTTCATGTAGCGCAGGCCGACGAAGTTCAGGCCGTAGCGGTGGTGGAAGGCACGCAGCATCGCCTCACCGCAGATCTTGGTCGCGCCATAGAAGTTCTTGTTGTTGAACGGATGGTCCTCGGTCATCGGTTCTTCCACTGCATCCCCGTAGACGGAAGCAGAGGAGGAATACACCAGGCGCTTGACGTTCTTCTTGACGCACGCTTCCATCACGTTGAACGTGCCACGTACGTTCACGTCGAAAGCCGAGCGCGGGTACTCGTGGCACTGCAGCAGCCACAACGCGGCCAGGTGGAACACGCCATCGGCGCCGTCCAGCGCGCTTTCCAGGATGTCCGACTGCAGGATGTCGCCGCCGACGTCGTACACCTTCACACGCGGGTCGCGCAGCGCCACCGCAAGATTCTCCTGGCGGCCCCGCACGAAGTTGTCATAGACCAGGATTTCCTTGACGTCGTGCTTGGTCAGCGCTTCGATGGTGTGCGAGCCGATCAGACCGGCGCCGCCGACCACGACGAATTTCTTGCCGCGAATATCCATGGAAAACTATCCCTTCAGAATCAGTTGAGTTGCTTGACCGCAGTGACCACCCGGTCCATCTGCGCTTCAGTCAGATCCGCGCTCATCGGCAGGCTCATCACCCTGTCCGCGGCCCAGTGGCTGTTGACGGTTTCGGCGGCGCTCGTGTCGTCGCGGTAGGCCGGTTGGCGGTTCAGCGACAGCGGATAGTGCACGGCCGTCGGGATGCCCTGCTCCGCAAGCGCTTTCGCCAGGGCCTCGCGGTTCTCGACGAACACGGTGTACTGGGCCCACACGCAGTCACGGCCATCGCGCACGGCGAGCAGCTTCACCTTGTCGAGCCCAGCCAGCTTCTTCGCGTACAGGTCGCCCAGCGCCAGGCGCCTGTCGATCTCCCAGCCGAAGCGCTCCAGCTTGCCCAGCACCACGGCGCACTGGATGGTGTCCATGCGGCCGCCGACGCCGATGCGCGTGTGGAAGTAGCGCCGCTCCTGGCCGTGCGTGCGGATCTCGCGCAGGGCCTTGGCCAGTGCGTCGTCGTTGGTGAAGATGGCGCCGCCGTCGCCATAGCAGCCCAGCGGCTTGCTCGGGAAGAAGCTGGTGCAGCCGATGGTGGACACGTTGCAGCTCTTGCGGCCCTTGTAGGTGGCGCCGAAGCTCTGGGCGGCATCCTCGATGACCGCCAGCTTGTGCTTGTCGGCGATGGCGTTGATCGCGTCCATGTCGGCCACTTGGCCGTACAGCGACACCGGCATGATGGCCTTGGTGCGCGGCGTGATCTTCGCCTCGATCTTCGTCACGTCGATCAGGCACGTGTCGCGCTCGATGTCCACGTAGACCGGCTTGGCGCCGGCCAGCACGATCATCTCCGCAGTGGCCGCGAAGGTGAACGGCGTGGTGATCACCTCGGCGCCGGGGCCGATCCCCAGCGCCATCAGCGACATCAGCAGCGCCTCGGTGCCGGAAGCGCAGCTGATGCAGTGCTTCGACCCGGTGTAGGCCGCCAGCTGCGCTTCCATCTCGGCGACCTCGGGGCCCAGGATGTACTGGCCGTGGTCCAGCACCTTGTGGATCCGCGCGTCGATCGACTCCTTGAGCGCTCGGTATTGCGACTTCAGGTCGATGAACTGGATCTTCTCCGGCGCGGTTTCCTTGAGCATGGCGTTCATTCGTCTTCCTCTCCTCGTTCAGGCCAGCAGCGTCAACGCGCCGTCCCGCAGCCGGTACTTGTCGCCAGTGTGCGCACACCTGGCCTCGCCTTCGCCGCGCAGCGGCAGTTCCAGGCGCTCACCGAACCGGCTCATCCAGCCCACCTGCTTCGCAGGCACGCCGACCATCAGCGCATACGGCGGGACGTCGCGGTTCACGACGGCACCGGCGCCCACGAAGGCGTACTCGCCGATCGTGGTGCCGCACACGATGGTGCAATTGGCACCCAGGGTGGCGCCCTTGCGCACCAGCGTGCGCCGGTATTCATCCTTGCGCGTGACGGCCGAGCGCGGGTTGTACACGTTGGTGAAGACCATGCTGGGGCCGCAGAACACGTCGTCCTCCAGCGTCACTGCGTCGTACACCGACACGTTGTTCTGGATCTTGACGTTGTCGCCGATGCTCACGTCATTGCCCACGTAGACGTTCTGCCCCAGCGAACACCGCTTGCCGATGCGCGCGCCGCCGCTGACGTGCACGAAATGCCAGATGCGGCTTCCCTCGCCCACCTGGGCGCCGTCGTCGACGATTGAAGAGGGATGCGCCGTGTATGCCATCAAAGCTCCAGCGGCAGGTTCACGCGCACGCCGTCGCG